>JBCAUA010040051.1:0-11985 GCA_038406235.1 Peronia verruculata | reverse complement strand
GATAGATAGATAGATAGATAGATAGATAGATAGATAGATAGATAGATAGATAGATAGATAGATGATAGATAGATAGACGTCAGAATGAAAAGGACAGGCGGACAGATGGGTGGATGAATGAACGAATGGGTGGATGAATGGATAGACAGATTCGCTGAGCAAGAAAGAAAAAAAAGAGCAAGCCAGTGCCTTCCTTCACATGAGAACTCACAAAGTTAAACAAAGGGAGCACACAGTACCATCACGAGAACACTATTGCCAGGGTCAGAACTAGCCCACTTGTTACTGAAGGCGCTGATTTCTAATTGATTTTGTTCTTGTTTGATTTGTTCCGCTTCTCTGTTAGATCATAAATATTTTATATACCATCACATGTTCGTAGCCATAGACATAATTACAAGTAGAAGACCCGGCGCGCAGGGACAACTTCCGGTCCAATTTGATCTGAGTTTTTTTTTACCATAGGCGCTTCTTCCCCGAGCCTACTCGGCTTCGGCTCCCATAGCCTAGTTCAGCCGTGCGAGTGTGGGTCTATTGGAGTAATGACCGCCGTCTATTGGAGTAATGGCCGCCGATAGAGACTGAACATGCGCACCAGGTCTAGTTATACATGTACCATTATGTCTATGTTCCTAGCTTTCTCACAGCACAACGGGTCCCTTCCTGTACTTGGTGAAGATTGTCTTTGTCTGGCAACAGAGATAATCTGGACAATTAGGTCCCAGTCATGCATACTCTATGCCTCGAAATTGGCAGCAAATCGATAGATAGGTCAGCTGCTCTGCATAATTCCTGGACAGGCTGCATAAGTCAGTGCTTTTGTGGATGGACATAGCCGTAATGCTTAGAGTCTAGGATTGGTAACTTGAGAAATGAGAAAGACAGAAAGACTGCCAGCCAGCGGATATAGGTATGTATATCATTATGTATGTCAACAGAGAAGGAGAGAGAATGAGAGAGAGAGAGAGAGAGAATGAGAGAGAGAGAGGGAGAGAGAGAGAGAGAGGGAATGGGAGAGATTAACTGTTTGAGAAAGAGAGAGTAAGAGAAGTGAAAAGAGCGCAGTCAGGGCAGAAGAACAAAAAAAAAAAAAAAAACAGATAAAAATAATAATTATGAGGATGATGGTTATAATAATTATAATTATGAAGAAGTAGAAGACGAAGAAGAAGAAGAAGAAGAAGAAGAGGGACAAAGAAGGAGGAGGAGAAGAAGAAGGGGGAGGAGAAGAAGGAACAAAAAGAAGAACAAGACAAGAAAAGAGACAAGCAGTAAGACACCATTGGAGACCAACAACATTACAGAGGATGTGGGGGGACAGGAGGGCAAATACCACAGCAGCAAACCGAGTGTAGTGGTTGCTGACGTCTTGGAATGGAAGATGATTAAGAAGGCAATGGGGTGATGCTCTTGCTCAAGGCTTTTCGAATGTTCCGTCTGACGGCCTTCAGACAAATGGCTGATACATGGGGAAAGGGGGGAAGGTCAATGAATCGACGCCACATCAATCTTCAGTTTTGTATAAATCTCTATGAGTGATTCTCTCTCTCTATCTCTTTCTCTCTCCTCTTTCTCTCCCTCCTCCTCTCCCTACTTATCGCCCCCTCCCTCCTCCCCTCTCTCTCCACCCCCCTCTCTCTTCATGAATGATTTTGTTATGAAAGACATGAAAAAAAGAGAGAGGGAGAGAGAAAGAATGAAAGGAGCAAAGAGGAGTGGATAAGGGCGAATGAAAGTGGGTAGAATGCAAGAGAGGAGAGAAAGAAGAGGAGAGAGAGGGAAGGGGGAGGAGGAAGGAATGACAGATATAAGATTAAGAGAGGAAATAAGAGAGAACAAACAAACGAGAGAGGGAGAAACTGGAAGAGAAATCACGGAAGACAGAGCTGGGTGTAAGGTCGGAGAGCAGGCCGGGAGGAACGTGAGACAAGAGTAAAGAGAAAGACTGGCTCTGTGTGTGTGTGTGTATGTGTGTGTGAGTGTGTGTGTGAGAGAGAGAGAAAGTAAGAGAGAGAAAGGGGGGGGGAGGAGGAGGCAGGGAGGGAGAGAGAGAGAGGGGATAATTGATGATCTTTCAACTTCTGATGTGCCCGTCTAGACAGTAGATAAAATGTTCTGGTTTAAATCTCTTTTGTACGCAGCCGCCAACCAATCTTCTTCGATTTCCAATGCACTATCCCCCTCACCCTCTCCCTCCCCACCCACATATCTCTCTCGTCCAATCTTTCTTCTACATTACTGACGGGAGACTCGCCAAACTCGTGGCGGAAATGGTCGTTCTTCAAGCTTGGGGTGAGTTGAAAGTTAAGAGTTATGTTAACACTACATCTGTGGCCGAGTGTGTTGTGAACGGATGTGTCAGTTTCATTGACAGTAAATTCGGATCAAATTCCCTCCTGAATTTACTACTCACTGATAATCACACTTTATAGCATACAACCCCAATCACCTTAGATGCATAGCCTTTAATCAGTGGGACAGACAGACAGACAGACAGACAGACAGACAGACAGACAGATAGATAGATAGATAGATAGATAGATAGATAGATAGATAGATAGATAGATAGATAGATAGACTGACAGACTTGTATTTCCGCTGCCCCATCCTCCTCTTATGTAACATACAGATTTATGAAACACTCAAAGTCATAAAATGCTCTGTCAGGTTACTAACAATATTATGTTATTGCGGTAAATGAAAGAGTAACAGTATATTATGTCACTAGTTCCCACAAACAGTCCCTCCCTAGCTCACATGACATCATCAACCCAAAGTGACAACAAGGCATCGATAATGTACAAATCACACTATATATTATGGAGAAGCCACATGCCTGTGTTTGCAAGGACGGGGGAGGGGGGGGGGTGGGGGGGGAAGAGGAGGGAACAGCTGTGATGACACTGAGGGGTGCACAGGTCAGCAGTCATCTGCCACTGTCCTGCCCTGCTGCTGACACTGGGCTAACCTGGGTGCCGGCAGTCTAAGCCCGAAGGCAGATCTCAGCCCCAGTCCCATTGGAATGAAATAGCGCAGTACTTCACTTCCTTAGCCAGATAACCACTTGCAGGTGGCTGAAAGGCGTAAAAAGAACGTAGTGAAAGGACAAAAGTACATCACGCTGGATATTACACTTACCCTCGTGGTGTCGGTGGCCTGGTCATTAGGTAGACTCGGGATCAGAAGATTTTGGGTTCGAAAGACAATCTACGCGTTTTATGACTCCACCAAAGTAAAACGGCAGTGCTGTTTGTCGCAAGGGTAATAATTCGAACGGCAAACAAACAGCTGTCGTACACGATTCTCAGCTGGAACTCACAGGGCAGTATTCGAGCCCGTGCTGTGCGGAAATAAAGCGCTATATAAATGCCATCTATTACCTTATATATTACCAAACATAATTATGACTGGATGCATGAACAACTTTAGTCCAATTCCTCAAGTATCACGTAGGCATGAAATGTTAGCGAGCAGATCAATCGAGATAGTTTCTCCCGTATGTAAACAACAACTTGATACATGTACATACACATTACCTTGGAACAGACTGATAAATACAAATGAAACGTATCTTGTGAGATATCACGTATAAACATATGACTTAAACACGTCCTGCTGTCAGGTATCCGACAATGACTTGTTCGTAACAAGGTTATGTATAACGAATATTGTGTATAAAATACATGTGTGATTAGTTTCCCAATGTACGACAGTAAAACATCTCATGCTTGTTAGTTAAGCATCGGATTTTACATCGTGATTAAGTTTATCACATGTTGGACACTTGTTATTAGAGCAAGAAACCCATGAACTCATTCTCTCACGCTCATAGTGGATAAATAATAATGAGCTGATTAGCAGGTGCACATCTCTTTGCAAGACTACTGAACGAAAAGATTATTTTACCAGGGTTATTTCTCACACGAAAACGCTCTCCTAAGTTTGTTATTTACTGACTGTGGCATTTGCAGAGAAAGAAAGCAAAATACCACCACCAACAACAAAAGAATCACATGTTATGCTTCTATTCCCCCCGTACACAATGGGGAAAGGGCACTGTATGACGGTTTTTTGTTTTTTTTTTTGTTGCGAAAAAGTTCATGGCAATCGACTGTAAAGCTTTTAGACTAACGCTTTGATACCACCAGATTTACTAGTACATAAATATGATTCATTTTACTACGCGCAATCCCATGCAGAGAACCAGTCTTGTTCGGACGTCGGATAGCCATTCAATTCGACTATGCAGCTACAAGACATGAATATAATACCATAGTTAGTAAAGTCAGATAGGACAGCTCTCCTGTTTCCAAACGACAGATTCTGTCATAATTACCTCACAATGTTTCTCCCTCTCTTACCTCACCTCAGTTTTATCGTGTCTCCCTCCCCCCTCCTCACACACACACTTTCCCCTGCTAATCCCGTCCGCCCCCGTTTCTCCTTCTTACTCTCCTCTATCTCATTTCTGTCGATGTTTACTTATGTCTCATCTCCTTTTCTTCTCTCCTTACTGTCTCTCCCCTTCCCTTTCCTTCCTCTTTGTCCTCCTCTTCCATATTATTTTTTTATCGACACAATTTCTTTTACACTTTTCCCTCCCTCTTTCTCTCTCACGCCTCCTTCTGTCTACCGAGCACCTCAGAGATTGCAGTTATAAGCGTGCGTCGTTTAGAGAAAGGGCTATTGATCCCTGGGCCTGCTCCAGTTGCTAGGACATTGGCCAGCAATTGCCGGCCAGGGCTCAGATAAAAGATTTATACTCGTTTCCCCTGGGCACAGTTACTTGTTCGCCTCTTCACAGCTGGCAATACAGGAGTTGTCAATGTCGCTGCGCTGAAACCATTACCTTCAGGTGCAGGGATTGCATACCCACGGGAAAACTCTGTGTGGACTACGACATAGGTTGTACAGTGTGAAATAACACCGCTCTAGAAGGCAGATTGTGATGTGTCAATATTTTTTTTTCTTTTTTGTAATATTATAGTGTCTTGAAAAGGGCAATTCCCGCCCTGACGACACGCCTGGGTATACATTCATCCAAAAAAACAAAAAACAAAAACGTTTGTCAAACATCTATCATCAATTTCGTAATGTAACACGCAGACACACAGATGTATACATGTACAAACACAGATGCAGCATGCGTGCACACCTATCAGCCAAATTCATCCCAAAACAGGCTCAAGTATTCATCCATTCATCCGTTCAGCACCATCCATCCATCCACCCATCCGTCGATCCATCCATCCATCCATCCGTCCGTCCGTCCATCCATCCATCCATCCATCCATCCATCCATCCACTCACCCATCTTATAAACTGAAATACTGACCAAACAATACACACATACACAAACATACTAAATCCATTCGACCGATAATACCTGAACAAAGTTACAATAACACTACAATATTTCAATATTCATTTCAGATCTGGAGATAAGATGTTTTCTTTCAAGCCGCATTCCCATGTAATCTGCCAGAACTGTTAAGTATCTGTTACACGTATAAGGGCACCAGGCCAGTTTAGTGGCAATAGCCCATGATACCATGCATGTAATGCTGAAGATCTGCCTTATCTATAATGGGACGGTGAATCACTGCCGATTTATGATCGCACAGTGTTTTATGGAGACACCACTGCTGATAATGGCTGACAGACCGCACAGGGAAAGCTGAATTTAATCAAGTCAATTGAACAGGAGAGGAGTCTATACTAGATCAGCAGCACAGCAGTGACTGACGTACGGTATGCTTTGTCGCTGGGAGGTTTGGATGGCTGCTTCACAGTTAACCTGTTCTTATTGCAGCAGGTCAATTCAGTGTATGTTTGTGGATAAGAAGAAAGACAAACGCGATATAAGACATGCAGATATGGAACAGACAGAACGGATGAACAGATAGAAAGAAAGACCGGCTGACAGACATATGGACATTCATCAATCTATCCCTGGAACCATTTTCTCTCCATTTGTTCCCCCATCCATCCATCCATCCATCCACCAACCCATCCATCCACCAACCCATCCATCCATCCATCCATCCATCCATCCATCCATGCCAGTCAGACAGCTGATGGCGTAACAGCTGCTTCAATACAAACGAAAAACAAAAATAAAAAAGAAAGAAAGAAAGAAAGAAAGAAAGAAAGAAAGAAAGAACAATAACGAGACAAGTCTGGATAAATGAGTGTTTTACACTTTTGTCTTGTTTGTTTTTTGGTATCGCCATATCCTGTTATCTGCTTCATATTGGCAATCCACACAGATTATTTAGAAGATTTACATGCTTTGTTGGGCAAAAGGCCAGCCAGCCAGCCAGACAGACAGACAGAGGAATTAACTACCTCAACATAAACTAAGGAGAGAAAGGAAGAAAGGCAGAGAAATGTCAGGTCTGAATAAACAACTTGTCTGGTGACTTTTGTGTTGTGAAAATTCGCTTCATATTAGCAGATCTAAACAGATTAGTTGGAGGATTTACGTGTCTCATGAGAGAGAAAGAGAGAGAGAGAGAGAGAGAGAGAGAGAAAGAGAGAGAGAGAGAGAGAAAAAAAACCCACGCCAGACAGACAGGCAGGTAGACAGACAGCCTGACAATGGCATCAACTTAAATGTCCAAGGAAAAAAAAAAAAAAAAAGAAAGAAAGAAAGAAAGAAGAAATAAGACAGGTGTGGATAAATACCGTGTTTTGTAGTTTTTGAAACGTTTTAATTTGATGTATATTTGCAAAATAAACTCACTTAGAAGACACATGTCTTTTCTTGAGGGGTAAAAAATGCGATGTCAGAGACGTATAAAGATGTTCATTTCTGACAAATCACACACGAAATGTATGGAGAGATTTTTGTAGTAACTCTTATCGTTTCCGCCCAAACTATCAAGTTTGGGTGTCGACAGCTGGCATAAACATGAGGAACAGGACCAGAACCCCCCCCCCCCCCCCCCACATAATAATATATTAACGAACATGACCACAACCGACCCCCCCCCCCCTCCCTCTCTAACATGTGTCTTTATACATGTCAATCTCGTTCTTTAGTGATGTCATTTTTCACGGGTCCTAGGGCAATCATAAAATACAATGAGATAAACACAAACATAGAGAACACATGGACAGAAGATGAAACAGAACGACATAAAACTAACAAATCGACATAAATTTTAGCCCCCCCCCCCGCCCCTCCCAAATCTTATGTGGTCTACATCAAAAGTTACGGTGTGTCTGCGTCTTTTAAACCCCCTGGACACGGTTATCTCGTACAACAAAGTCCAGAGTTCTCTTAGTGGTAAAAAAAAAAAAAAAAGCACCAAAAGAACGTTTCAGCAAAAAGTGCGACGGCAGAAAAGAACGGCAACTATCATAGGCCTAAAGGTGCAGACACAGTACATCCAGCGCTGTAACGACTCCACCTCAGCTCCGTGTAATGGGACATCGTTGTAACTAGCCCTATTCTTTCCCTTTGCCAGACAAAAAAGGTGGTAAAAACAAGCAGAAAAATAAATAAACAAAGGAGAAAAAAAAAATGCGCCTCTTGCTTGAAACATGGTCCTGAAAATTCGCAAATAAATAAACAATAAGTAAATAGATAGATAGATAGATAGATAGATAGATAGATAGATAGATAGATAGATAGATAAATAAATAAATATATAAATAAATAAATAAATAAATAAATAAATAAATAAATAAATAAATAAATAAATTTAACAATATGGTACAAAGAAAATGTGACTTTTCCAGTTTTTGTCAAATTTTATGTGATCAATTTTTACATTAGATTCGTGCCTAGAAATCGAATGAATTCGTTACAGATAAAAGAACATTTCTCTGTGTGCAAAATCTTCATCAATCATTTGGGATTAATCGCTTTCCCTGGTGAAACATCCCGAATCGCAGCAAAGACGAGTTTCTCCTTCATCCCTCAGTCTCCCCTTGCCTCCTCCCCCCCCCCCCTCCGGTTTTCTCTCATGGTTAACCCTATGGGTCCCAAGCGATCGAAATGGTATGTGCGTTGGAACTCTTTTCCAAGTAGCATACACACGAGTAAGAAAGCACTTTGCCTTCATTAGCCGCAGACCTAAATTGTCATTTCTAAAACATTGTTAATCTTCATTCCTGCTTCAGCAATAATTTCCATTAACAACTTTCGACACAGCCTCGAAGCCTAGAAGTGTTTATGGGCCAATCTGGTTTCAAAGTTCACCCAGCATAGTTTCTAAAATTTATTATCATTATTATTATTATTCTTTACCCAGCATAGTTTCTAAAATTTATTATTATTATTATTATTATTATTTACCCAGCATAGTTTCCAAAAATTATTATTATTGTTATTATTTATATGTCTATATTTTTTAAAATCATTATTTCGTATGTAGCCTTTCCATCCAAAGAAAGTAGGGTTATTTCGGCATGTAAGTGCTTGCCCAGTTTTGGCGAGAAAAATTTTAGTGGATAGACATTTAGAACTAGGAAATTTTGCCCGCGTATTCTTCACTGATTTTCGATTACCAAAGGTTCTATAACGTATCTAACATACATACATATTCGCTCTCATTGCAGAGGACTAGACATCGGGTTTCCTTACTCAAGAAGCCAGGGGACCAATGAATGAAAGAAAAATAAAATACAGGCTCTAATCCTTTAACCGTTTCCATCCTCCGGTAAGATTCGTAATTCAAATGCCGCAAGTCCATGGCGTGATTTTTTTTTCCCCATGAGCAGTAGACACAACCACACGGTAAAGGCTATCCCCTACAAAAAGATAGATTTTTTTGGTGCTATTTGTAATGTAGTTTAGTCGACCCTTGGCCTGAGTCTTCTCAGGCGCGAAGACGAGACCAGGTGGTCGGTCCTCAACCGCCAGTGTCTGGGTCAACCTCACCTCACTCCATTCATTTCTCCTCTGTGGACTCTGAGGAGAAATGCTCCCAGTCGCTAACATACTTTTAAATCGCACGATTTAGAGGACGCCTGAAAGACTCGTTCTCTGAGCCGCTTTCTCTAAAGGATCCTTTTAATACAACGAGACCACAAATCACCCTGAGCCTCTTACGTCAGGTAGGCATGTATTCCAAAATTTAAAACCATCACCACAAACGTGTTTTGAGAAAAGTGTGAACATACAGCGGGCCATAATGGCAAATCCGCATGTCGACATACATATACTATAACCCTTTTTAAAAAAAAAAGTTTTCTTTTACAATCTTTGATCCTCCAGTTTATACACACGCCCTTTAATATAATGTAAATGTATTCAAATCGTGCTAGACATAACATGGCCGCAGTCGTGCGGATGCACCGTTATTTCTAAACACCAACAAATCTGAAAAGAAATTAAAACATGCAAAACATTATTAGCGAGGCTTTCAGCAGATCGGTCCCTTGACAAATCAAACGTTAATGTCATAGAAAATGTGATACTTCAACAATTTCTACTGGCATCTCTAGAGTCAATTATGATTCACCCATGTGGCCGCTGGCTTTTCTACCCTTGTCTTGATATTTCCCCTCTCTCTGCAAGCTTTTGGAAACCTTTAATGCATTCTGGGAGCGGAGCCAACAGATTTTTAGGAGCATAAAAATACTGGCTTCTAATGGAACCTCCACGGACGCGTCGCCCTGCACCCCATGTAAAGGCCAAACCAAAGCCTCATCTCTTCCCGCTCCTCCCCCCGTTTTCCTTCCTCCCCCTCTCCCGTCTTAAGACTATCTTTGGCTTTCATCCTCCCAGATTATCGGACTTTTGGGGACGATATCGGGATTAATCAAAGAGATTGGGTCCAGCTAATCTAAATCATCCTTTTTTACTCAGTCCCACGCAGGGCAGCCAGACCTATAGATGAAAAACAAACACTCCATTCATCCTAAATATCCATCTCGCCGTCCTTAGCCAGTCTCATCCACCCACCCATCCGACAGTCCATTCATTTTTCTCTCCATGCATTCACCCGTTCGTCCGTCCGTCCCTCCATCCATCCATTCATCCACCCAACCGTCCATCGGTATTGAGTAATGCATAACATTAAAAAAAAAAAAAGATATTTTATTAATGCATCTGAACACTAGGCTCCTTGATTTTCATGCTAGCGGATCATGGGATCCATCAAAAAGACAGCCGGGCATAACTAATCCAAACCACCGTAGTCCCAGGCAGTAGCCAGTAGGACATGGAAGGGGAAGGAACTAGGCAAGGAACAAGGCAGCGGGAGACAACAAGGTATGGCAAGGGACGGTATTCACCCCAGCATCGCTCCGCCAATCATGATGGTGCAGGGGCTGCAACTCAAGAGCACACCCTGTCATCCATCGATAGTGTTGCTTTCTTTCATTTTTTCCCTTCTTGCCATATTTCATCCTCTTCCTTTATCTACGCCTCATGCTTTTTTGTTTTCATTTCACCTCTTCACCCTTTCATTCTTTTCCCCTTTCTACTCTTCCTTCTTCTTCTCCTCCCTCTTCTTTCTCCTTCTTTCGGCTCTCTCTCCTTTTCCTTTTTGCTTCAAGCCGATTTCTTCAATCATTCAATTCAGAACTTTCATATAGCCTATCCAACATAAGGACCTGCTGCTACTGTTTTCCCCACTGAAATAATTACCATTTCCCTCATTTACTGACAGCACCTTCGACTTCACTTTCACCCATCACCTAGTTTGGTAGACCTTTGGAACATAACATGGCAGTCCACCTGACAACCAGCTTCCTCCATTCCTCACATCTCTCTGCCATTCTCACGACGTCATCCAGTTTCACTCCTCTCCACCCCCCTATCCCACTCCTAAAATTTGTCATCCTACTTCTTTTTCTCTCTCTCCCTCTTCCTCCCACCACGTACTTACTTAACCAATAGCAAATATCAGGTCAAATAGAAGCAGAAAACTGTTGTTACTTCTGGGTATCCCTTCTTCAAATCTAGTTATCTTCTCCGAAGTCTTGTCTTTCAAGACAGGATTAGCAAACAGAATAATCTTCTACAGCCTTTAATCCTATTCAAAGTCACCGACCACTCCGAGGTATCATATCAGTGCACTCCAGGATAACAAAATGACCCAACACCACACAGTCCCAACTGAGCCTGTGACAAAAAGATAGTGTCTTTTTATCCTCTGATTGCACACATTGCGAACGACAGTTTTTACACTGACATTGATCGTACCATGCTTTTGCCAAGCACATGGCAGGCTGGCCAGACCCACAGATAAAACATAGATCACCCATTCCATCCGTCTGTCTGTCCGTCCGTGCACCCCTCCATCCGTCCGTTCGCCAGTCCTCCATCCATCCATCCATTCATCTGTCTATCCACCCATCCATCCATTCATCTATCAATCCATCCATTCATCTGTCTATCCATCCATCCATCTGTCCATCCATCCATCCATCAATCCACCCATCCATCTCCATAGAAGACAAAAGTTACATTTTGAACTTACATGGGACAAGATGCAAATTAATGCAATTCGATTTTAGCCACCGGGGAGGAAGAAAAAAAGAAAATATCCCCTAAAAACAAAACAGAATTAAAAAAAAAAAAAACAGTATTGTCAGTGATGTCTGTTATCAAAGGACAAAAAGTCACAACATAAACGCACTCTGATTCGCAATATAACTGCCCGGGGAAAGGTATCGACGGTGAATTACAGCTACGTCTGTTTCCTTCACACATGACAATATGATACATGTATAAACAATCTCAGTGACACAGAAAAGACAACAACACCAATAAACAAAAGACGTTTGCTCTTTATCGAAACACGTTGTCCTCAGAATTCATTTGATAAAGAACATGTTTTTACTCAATGCTATGTAATACTTTTGCTCTTGTTTCTTTCTCCCGCGTATTTCACTGAAAAAGAACCAGTGTCTGTCTGTCTGTCTATCTCTGTCTGCCTGCCTGTCTGCCTGTCATCTATCTATCTATCTATCTATCTATCTATCTATCTATCTATCTATCTATCTATCTATCTATCTATCTATCTA
>JBCAUA010040040.1:0-11986 GCA_038406235.1 Peronia verruculata | reverse complement strand
TATGGCATCTGAAGGAAGCAGATGGTATTTTGTCTGTGACATGGAAGGACAAAAAAGCCAAAAAGCCCTGTCATGTTGTTACAACACGTGGTACAGTCACATATGTCAACCGCGTTGAGGGTCTCCGCCAAGTCGTGAAGCCAAGCATCATCCAGCAGTACAATGAAAATATGAATGGCTGTGACCGAGTGGATCAGCAGGTCTCCTACTATGGTGCCCATGATAGAAAAACCATCAAATGGTACAAAAAGATCTTTACTTGGATCCTGGAAATTGCACAGGTCAACAGCCACATATTGTATCTTCTGTCCAAGCGCCAGGGCACAAAACCAATGCCTCTTGCGGATTTCAAAGAGGAACTGATCCTGCAGTTGCTGCGTGTGTCAAATTCAGCAGCCCCTGCACCAGCACCACCCATTGCACCAGCTCCAGCAAATCCCACTCCTCCAGCAAAACCAGGCAGAAAGCCAGTCAATACTGTTGAAGAACGACTGACAGGAAACACACATCTTGTCAGTCACGATGGACTTGACAGGCAGTGTGTCTATTGTGCTCTTCACAAAAAAAGTAAGCGCAGCACTTTTTACTGCACAGGTTGCACAGGAAGACCCCATTTGTGTGTGAAGGAGTGCTTCTGGAAGTACCATACTGAAAGAAATCTTCCCTAAATGTTGGCATACAAGAAAACTGTGAATACTGTAAATATTTATTCATTTTTATTTTTTTGATGATCGTGTAAAAATTAACATAACTTTGTGACTAATTGGAATATTTTCAATCTGTAAAGTGCAGTTTGCACAGAAATGGACAAAGCATGAAGAATTATAGGAAAGAAAAGGATAGCATCTACAAATGCCCAGATTTGATTTGGTGAGTACAATTTTTAATTTTTGTAAATTATCTCCCCTAAAATTCATCTCTCATTTCACCTTACCTGAATGGCACCTGCACTATTTTCTTCCTTTTATCAGGATATATTCTTGTTCTCTATCCTATTACCATCATTTTGATATATGACATGTCTGCATTGCATGAAAACTAAGCAAGCAAAGACACCCATTCTGATTACACACCATGGAATAGTATCTTTAGAAAATAGTGGCTTGGCAAAAATGTGGAAAACATACTGGCATGGAATGAGTTAAAGACATGCCAACTGTTTGTCTTGAGATCAATTACATGCACCCAAAGCAACACCCCAAATCATCAATCACCAAATATAAAGACATCAGTGTTGCCCATAATCTGACAGTGACCTCACATTTCACAGTCTATATTTACTTTCCACAACATTTCCAGGTTTATGGAGGATGTGAGTCAGGAATCCTCTCCCCCTGGCACTATTCCATATACCAAAGGCAGTAAGAATGTCGTCAGCTGTCAAAGGTTAATAGATATATGGCTTATACTGTAAGGAAGGGAAAAAATCTCAAATAATCTCAAGACCCCGATATAGCCACAGAAAGAAAATCAAACCAGGTAGAAAGCATAAAAAGACTGAAGTCTGAAGACAAAGGTTCCAGAACGACCTTACAAATATTGCCAACTTAAGAAATTAAAAATCTACAACACCTCCAAATCCACAGAGGATATAATTCAGGAACCTTCTAATTGATGCCACTAATACAAAGCTAACAGCTGTAAAAAATTACTTGTAAGCTGCTATTAGCTCATATAGCATGAGAGAGTATATTTCCAAAGATGAGGAAACATTGGAATTTTGCTACAACCCCATAAAGTAGAGAAAACAACAACAAAAGAAAAAAAAAAATTGGTGAAGAATAAGGGGGGGGGGGGGGGAGGGAGGAGAAGACAAAATCTCACAAGAGGAAGATCCTTGAGGAGCCTTTTAAACTTTGTTGACCTGAGACATAGATGTTCCCAAACAAAATTGTTACTCCATATCTACTACAGTGTAGTTGTCTTGAGAGCAACTACATATACATACAAAACAGCATCTAAAAAAAGATATCAGGCCACTCATCAATCACCAAACATAAAGACACCAGTGTTGCCCGTAGTCTCACAGGGATCTCACATCAGATATTGGAATCTTGCAATAGCCTTATAAGGCAAAAAAATTATTGATACAGAATACAGAAAAAAAGACAAAGAACATCAGAGAAAGATTCTTAAAGCACCTTATAAACTTTGTGGACCTGAGATATAGATGTTCCCAAACAAAAGTGTTACTCCTTAAAGTTTGGAGGATGACATGAATTAAAAAGACATACTGTTTCGTCTTGAGAGCAGTTACATACGTACTCAAAGCAACACACCAAATCATCAATCACCAAACATAAAGTGTTGCCCATAATCTGACAGTGATCTCATATCACAGTCTATATTTATCTTCCACAACACTTCCAAGTTTGTGGAGGATGTGAATCAGGAATCCTCTGCCTCTGGCACTATATCATTATTATACCAAGGACAGTAAAAATGTCGTCAGCTGTCAGAGATTACTTGATCTATATGGCTTATATTACAAGAAAAGGGAAATCTCAAATAATCTCAAGACACCAAAATCTTGCCAAAGCCATATAAAGAAAACCAAACATAGAAAACATAAAAGAGGACAGAAGTCTCAAGGCAAAGGCCTTTGAACAATCTTTGAAAATATTGCCAACTTGAGAAATAAAAAAAAAAAAAAAAAACACTGAAAAACATGAGGGATGTTTTGAAATGGAGACATTCATTTCTTAAAAGCCTTCACTGACATATATATATCTGCATTTTCTTTATTCAAAACATTGTGCTTCCACATGATGCAAAAACTGGTCTTAACCAAGACCCAGACAGGTGTCACATAGTTATTGCTCCTAGCATCTTCATTTCTGTATTTTCCTAGCTATTATTCACCAACAAGAGAAAGCTAGTTCCAGTATAAAGTTGATATTTTCTTAAATACACCACCATAATGTAAGAACTGAAAAAAAAAAAGACTCAGATATGACAACAAGTTTTGTCACACTGCATTTACAGCAGATATCAGAAAGATCAACGGTGGATTCATGCTTAATCACTATTACTGTGGGCACAATAAAAACTTTGATGTTCTTCCCATAATAATATGGGAAAGAGGGCATATCCATATGGGTGTGTTATTCGTACCTACCATCCTGTACATAGTTCAAATGCTTGAAAAATGCCAAAAACCTGGCAATGCCTAGCCAGAAATTTGTCTTTCCCTTTGCCAAAACAAGAGGTGGAGTCGAACGTGAAAGAGAAAAGGTTAAACACTTTTTCATTTTCATCCTCTTTGATGGCAAATTTGCTCGGTCGTTTTTATGATGCTACATCTGCGTAGGTAGATATATTTCATGTGTTCAATGATACAGTTCTAGCCACCACTTCTAGCTTTGGAAATAAGTTGTTTTTTTTAACTTGCAAAGTCATTGTAGCCTATGCAGAGGATCACCATTATTGGCATGAGTAAGCTAAACAGTAACAGTCACTTCCAGGTTTATAGTACCAGGGCACTAATTACCCAAGAGGTAGTACTTTTTATAGACATATGCATATTACATGAAGAGCCTTTGGCTAATAATGCGTTTCAGTTTGCAACATCAGTCCATCCATCCATGTGCAAAATTAATTATTTTTTCAAAAATGCTTCTAATGTATTTGATCTGTTATTTCATGATGTTGCTCATCTAGAGATATTTTAAAACACTTGTTTTCCTTTTCAGCGGTAGGGCAGCTGCTAGGTCTGAGAGTGATCTAAAAACAGCTTTCAAAAACTTAAAGGATGGAATACATGGACTAAATGAAATGCTCTTGCGTATAAGGAATCTCAAAGCCCACTCTAAGACAGCATCTTCTCAACAAGAATAAATCTGCGAAAGATGGAACAAAAGTCAGGAAAGATCTACAAAATTACCCACTGTAGTGGAACAAGATTTGGTTCAGCACATACTACAACCTGAGAACAAGATGTTATCACAAGAAAAGTTCTGATATCCCTAGTAGTGGCAGTAGAGAGGTCGAGACCTGATGGTCCAAGTGGCCCAAAACAAAAAGCATTGGATAAACTCCTTATAATGATGATCGCTGCAGACCTCCAGCATTTCTTTATTGCCGAGGATAGAGCGTTTAGGCAATTTGTCAAAGGTCTTGACCCCAGATACAATTTGCCAAGTCGGAGGACATTGATGAGAAACCTGCTATATGACAGTCAAAAAAAGAGTGGTCCACATGCTGGAGAAGGCAAATTACATCTGCCTGACTACTGACCACTGGTCATCTTGTCGGATGCAGGGATTTATTACTGTGACCACCCACTTTATCAATGTTGAGGGGGAACTTCATTTTTGCGTGCTGGACACAGCGAGAATTACAATGGCCCTTACAGGACAACCATTGCCAACGTGCTCAACAATGTCATGTAGACATGGGGCATTAAAAACAAAGACAAGGCTGCAAATATGAAGGCTTCTGTGGAGACTCTGGGTGTGCGACATAGACCCTGTTTTGCTCACAACCTCAACCATCTCGTGATGGATGCTTTAAATTCCTCTCAAGCTGGCATGGAGGATATCAAGAGAAAAATCAAGCATGTTGTATCCCATTTTAAGCATAGCGTGAAAGCAAGCGACAATCTTTGAACGTATCCAAAGGGAGGCCAGGGTAACCTCGGAGCCGTTGACACTGGTGCAGGAGGTAGTAAGAGACAAGGTGGAACAGCACTTTTTTTTTATGTTTCCACGTTTCCTTCACCTCTACCGCATTAATAAAGCTGCTCTGTTGGAAGAGGACAAGCCAGACCAGTGTCTAACAGAGGAGGAACTAAAAACAGCCAAGGATGCGGTAGAGGTGTTGGAACCGTTTGAATTAACAACATGTGAAATGAGAGCAAACAAATTTCCAACTGCATCTAAGATCATTCCACTGATTGATAACCTGTCAAGGCTCATGCACCAGGTGTCAGGGAATTTAGCTGTGGCACTAAAGGTAGGATTACAGTCGAGATTTGCTGGAGCTGATGACAGATTTTCATGGGCAGCAGGCTCCAGCTGCAATCGCAAGGAATGCTTTCGATAAATTGTAGAGTAATTTTGATTAAAAAATTAGTGAGGTAAAAAAGTCAACAGCTTCTACCCATCTCAGTCCACAGAATGAGAAGAGGAGACACTTGGAAGGAGATCTGCTTTCACTACAGGAGATCCATAGATCTGGTGGAAGCAGAACGCCAGCTTTTTCCCATAACTGCAGGAACATGTGAAGAAATACCACCTAGCCTGCCCTGCCACAAGTGTCTCATCAGAGAGACTGTTTTCAAAAGCTGGTGAGCTTGCTTCTCAGCAAAGAGCCAATCTGAAGGACACCACGATTAACATGTTGCTATTTTTGAACCAAAATATTGAATTCTAATGTTGGATGACAGCTGGACTGTATAATAATTTGTATAATACATCATGTATATAACTATGGATGAATATTGTGATTTTTTTTTTTTAATTTACTAATTTAGTCAGTATCAACCAGTAAGAAAGGTGTGAATGAAGTCAAAACTTAAATTATGATGTCCATCTTGGGTGAATGAGGCATACTGACCTGGTCAGAGTGCAATCTTGTGATAGGGAATTTGACAGCCAGTGTTCATGCTTTTATTCCCTAATTTCATGAATAAACAAAACAAAAGAAAGCAAAAACAAACAAAAACAAAACAATACAAAGGAAAAGGAAAATAATTGACCTGCAGAACGCAGGACTTCACTGTACTGTCCTTCTAAATGCGATACAACAAAAGGATGATTGCATAATGTTAGCATGACTCCGCTACTCTCGCCTTGACAACTGTTGTGTCGACCTACTTTTGCACAAGTTACGACTTGACAGCTGTGAGCTAGTTTCCAACACTGCGCACTGCAGAAATGTGTTCAGCCAGAAGCGATTCAGATGATTCTTTGATTCCAGGTCAGAATTAAAAAGTCGACTCAGTGCTCAGAGGAACGAACTGGGGTTGAATCTAGCCCGACTTGACCTCTTACTATTTTGGGAAACAAAATATTTCTCTGCATTTCATTGGCTGTCATGTTGACCGAGAATCAAGAATCGGAGTCGTGTTCAGTCGTTTTTGGGACATAAATTTTGGGAAACACAGAATATTTCTCTGCATTTTATTGGCTATAATGTTGGCCGCAAACCGAAAATCGGAGTCATTGATTCTGGTTAAAAAAAAAAATGTTCAGTCAGATCAGTGAATCAGCCCACCCTTACAATGTTGACGACACCTGTCTCTCAGCTGTACTAAAAACAAGCCACAGAGTTATTGCAGTGAAAGGAAAGCATCAGAGTGGCGCCCTCTCAAGCGCTGAAAATCACTGGGGTCTTCTGCTTGAATACCACTAGATATTTTCTTCATCCGGTGGTAATCTTTAAAAGAAAAAGAATGAAAGATGAGCTTAGATATGGTGCACAACCTGGAGCAATTTGTGCTTGTAACGAGAGCGAATGGATGCAGGGCCAAAATATACCACGGCTACGGGACAATCTGCTCCGGTGCCTTTGTGTTTTGCCCTGGTGTCTTAAAAATTCCACACCCCTTCGGGGCAATGCACTACCCATATTTGACACAATGATCACCTTAAAGATGTATAAGTTCTGAATTCCATTCCAATCCTCAATCGTATTATACTTTCAAACTACAAATAACTAAAGTCATCTCGATGAGCGATGATATCATGCGCAAATGAATGTTTTCTTGTTTCTCTTCAATGCAAACTTAAGTTTGTTGGAAATATAGTATTCATACGCTTTAGCATCACTCTCATGTATCAGCAGTCAATGATTGCCCCAAGTCAGTGCCCCGGTGCCCTTGAAATTCAGACCTTAAGCGGGGCATTTTTTGTTTGTCTCCTTTGGGGCTAATTCAAGCCCTGCTGGATGGATTCTGAGTTGTTCTGCAGGTGGGTAGAGCATTTTATAAGCCACCAAAACAAAGCCCAAGCTTCTCATTGTAGATGGGTATGCCGTTCACACAAAGTATGAAGGTGATCACCACAGCCTTCGATTCAGGATTGATATTGTTGAACCCATCCCTGTACATGACACTTGATATGTCTGTTTTTTTAACCCCTCCAGACCCACTGCTAACAAGAGGCGGAAAAAGTGGCTGCGACTTCACTCTGGAAGAGGGTTGACCGCTTTTCAGGTGTGTCAGCCAATGGGCAATGCCTTCCCAAATGCTGCCATGACCACTATCTTAAGTAGCTTTCGGACTACTGGTATCTGCCCTTTTGATAGTGATGTTCTTTGAGGAGCATGACGTTGCTACGCGGCGCCCCAGTGACCAGCTTGAAACTGCATGTTCATCTGCTGCTGCTGCTACAAATGAAAGAATCACCTGTTGGTCCCATGACTTCATCCTCAAGTCAGTCTGTGACATCACCCTCAGCTCAGTCTGTACTGTGACATCACCCTCAGCTCAGTCTGTGACATCACCCTCAGTTCAGCCTGTGACATGATCCTGAGCTCAGTCTGTGAGATCACTATTAGCTCAGCTTGTGACATCATCCTCACAACTCAGTCTGTGACAATACTGACATCACAATCAACTCAGCCTGTAACCTCAATCAACGACTTCACACAGAGCTAAATCTGTGACTTCAGCTCAAACATTTGACACCATTTACACATCACCAGATGGACGTTATTCAGAAGCATTGCAATAAGCTTAGATGTATCTCTTCAACAAGCAGACAGGAATGAACATGGAAAAATCCAAAAAGGACGTGAAGTGGTTGAGGAAAAGGCTGCAGCTGATTCACTGAGGGCACAGGTGATAGAATTTCAAGTTGTTTATTGTCAGTGGCGTCTGACTGGATCTGCCAGTGGCATCTGCCAAAGCAACGCTGTTTGAACTGGTTCTTTTTCAATCATGACCAGCTTTGAAAATCAAGCCTATACACATGAAACTACAGCTTTTTGGCAATGTGAGGATGATCTTGAAGTGTGCAATCAGTTTGGAGAGGTAAATTGATCGTCATTCTTGTATTTCCAGACTTCAGTATCTAAAACCATTAAGGAGGTCACGGACTTCTTTGCCTCAGTGCAGAAGGATATGTGTTAGAAAGACAGATGTATAAGCTCAGTAGTCTGTATTTAACTTCTTTCATTCTTGGCCTACATTTAGCCTTGTTTCTCATCAGGCATATCGCATACTGGATCACACACTCTCTACTTGTTACCCATAGTCTTTATTTTACATGAAATGCACTACTATTTCAATACTATTACCCATATAATAACATGGGTACATAATTGTTTCCTTTTTTTTATTCATCTATTTACATTGATTTAATTTTTTGTTGGAGTCATTTGTTGCAGCAACACCAACATCACCCACACCTGTATCATCAGTGCCTGCATATATATGGTCCCTCTGGTGATCAGATCAGAAATGGGCTTTGCCCTACACATAGGCCTATGGTTAGAACTAGGAAACTATCAAATAAATTTGATGACGGCTGGAACAGAATAAATGAATATTCACCAAGTCAACCAGTGAACAGCACATTTGTGCCTCATTCACCTGTAGAACCCTCTAACCTACCAGATAGCATCATTTGATCAGAATAAGGCCATGGAGTTCTTGGAGCTATTTCTTACAGATGAATTTTGGAATAGCTTGTGTGATGAAACTAATCAGAGAGCTCCCTAGACCCAAAAGAGACAAACCGAATATCTATTATACTACAGCAAAAATTATAAGGATGCTACTGTTGACGAAATAAAAGCCTTCATTGCACTTTGTCTTCAGATGTAACATGTTGTGAAGCCACCCATTGAAAGTTACTGAGCCTCATCTGAGGAAGATTTTGTGACAGAGACTCCTGGATTCAGGGAGGCTATGGAAAGGGATAGATTTCAGTGTGGACATTCCTACATTTGGCAGATAAGAGGATCCAGATCTAGATAAGACTGACAAGATATATAAAGTTTGACCCATGCTTGATTTCCTCTTGGCTCAATTTCGGCACTTTTCTCATCATCTCAACACCTCAGTTTGGATGAGGGCATGATACCGTCCAAAAACAGATTATCGTCAACAGTACATAAAGGCGAAACCAGTGAAATAGGGAGAACCAAATCAAATGCATATTTTTCCTCTGAATGACATCAAACTTAGAAAATGTAGTGTATAACAGTTATGCTATATGATTCTTATATTACATGACTGGTGGACAAATGCTGGAGGTGAGACATAGGTGCCAGTTGAAAGTTTTCACCTGGCATTTGGATGGCTTTCTTAACAACAGTCTTGAAAAGTTACAAAATGTCAACTATTATCATCACTGACAGTCTTGACTTCCATCTCACTGAGTTATTTTTTCATTTTCTTTATTCTCATAACACATCGATTTTTGAGTAAGTATGGAAAAGATAACAAATCATAACATATTGCTCACAAATGGGACACAAATGAGATCCTGGGCACAAATCCTTGGTGAATCAACTAATGGCACATTACCAAATTATGCCAGTCAGAAAATTGTTCACTTTTTTTCCACCCAACTGTAGAAAGAAACGTTCACAGACCAAAATAAAAAATTTAAAAATATCACGATGAATATAATTGTTTTTTTTTTTCTCAGCTTCCAAAATCAAAATACATATATTTTTAGTATTAACTCTCTCTGGTCAATCCTTTGTTTATAATTTGTCCAGTGTATGTCAGGCTCATTTTCATAATTTTAAAGTACATGAAATGGTATTATTACATTTGCTGTTACGGAAGGAATGGAAAAAGGCTGTTTCATCAAGAACATTTATAAGACTAGTAAGCTTGTTCATATTTGGCAGTATTTTTCAAATTGACATGTTAACAGTGTCTTATGTCATAACAATGCCAATTTACATGGCGAGCCTTTCACAGATTCAATAACAAAGTCTTTCAACAGATTCACCAGGCCTTGTCTTATCTCTGGTATATCAGCGATCCGCTTGAGCTTTGCATCACGCCAGTTCCAGTCCAGAACAACTGCCACTAAACTCTCTAGTTGTAACACTCCTGGAAATGTAATGAATGACAACAATTCACGAAAATGCCAAAAGATCTAAGCCTGAATCATTGTGGAATTCAGACAACACTGATTTCATAGCACATTTATAACAAAAAAAAAAAAAGGGGGGGGGGGGGGCTGCGTTTCTTGCCCTCTAACAAGCACCTATAATTCACACACACAAAATCTCGAAACAAAGAATCTTGAAAAGAGAAGAAAGGCAAACCATAACAATATCTCTATCTGCGTCAATGCTATGGCCACTGTGATGTCATGTTTAGCAATGACCACGTCTTTGTTCTTGTAGCATTCATCTTATTTCCAGTATGCGAGCTCAGTTCTTTGTAGTCCTATCTCCATTTTAGGTGATTTGGAGATATATATGTCATGAGAAAAAGGAATAGTAACTCTACTATATACTGTAGTCATTTCACATATCACTTGCTCAAACAGGTATATTTTGAAAATCACTTTGTCCTATCTCCTAAGTACAAAAACAGTTGCTAAACACAATTCATCAGTTTTCTCAAAATGTGAAAAATGGAGATAGGGCAATAAAGAACTAAGCTCATCAGTGTGATTAAATCCCAGTGATTAAAAAATAACAAATGCAACAATATTTTTAATGATAAACAACTGCACAAGAGGCAGCAAAAATGATCAGTATTATAACAATCAGTGAAAAATGTTGAACTCAACTGAACAACTGCATGTATTAGCAGAAGAATAAAACAATCACCAAGCTCCTACCTTGCTTTATCAGCTGCAGAAGTCTACCTGGAGTTCCAATCCCTACTTGACAGTTTGTCTTTGAAAGAAATTTTTTCTGCTCCTCTATCTGTCAATCAAACCATATCATCAACGGTGTTGCCCATTTTATTCAGTTTTTACAAACAAGTGCCACACTTGAATGTCAAAAATAATTTGTTTTAAACTGAAAATTCAGTGTTACTCTCTAGTGAGCCTGCTCCAATTTTAGAATTACTAACATTCATGTAGGCTTGTAATCACTAATCCAGGCCACTGTTACAAAATTTCACACACTCAAAAAAAAAATGAAAATTTCTGAGTACACTTATTATTTGTTTGTTTAACCGAGCACATAAGAAATTTAAGCATGAACCAATAGATAACAGAGGGCAGAAAGCATGAACATTTGACAGATTTTGAAGATCGGAAGAGTGACAAGCCAGGGAATGACTGTTGTATAAATAGGAAGAAATCCTTTGAAAACTTTTATTTCAGAACAACATGACAGGCCAGCCAGAAAGATAATTTTAATTTGTAAAAATCCATCCTAGAAAATGCCCATACCTTTATATGCTTGGCAAACAGTTTTGCAACTTTGCACTTTTCACCCACAAAATCTTTGATTTGCCTGTAGATGAAGAAAAAGAACAAACAATTATGTTGGTGAAATCAGACACTTCTTTTAAAATAATTAAAATAATTAAACTATCGAACCAACGCTCTCTTCAACAAAATGCAATCAGCTCTCAGTGAATCAAAAGTTCAATTTAAAATGTAACATCCACACAAAATACAATTAACTATTACATTTCTGCTTTCCTTCAAAAAAACATAGGATGTACCAAATAATCCTCTTTTCATGCAAAACAGCTCCGAACAGAAATGCTGATATTAATGAATGCCTATTTTTTTTTAACCTTTAATTTCTTAAAAAACACTGTGTTTAAATGTTTGTTTTACAATGAACCCAGTTCAGTATACTCAAAGAGAAAGGGTAAACTGTGCTCAACAATCACTGTCAGGATGGGAACACAGTAAGAGATCAATGTTCACATCTGAACAAGAAAATGTAGAAAAATGACAGCCCAATTCCACAAGGCCCAGTAGCTTTTCATGTAGACAAAACAGTGTAGTAAAAATTCATTCTCAGAAAAAAAAAAAAAAAAAAAAAAGGGGGGGGGGGGGGGGCCCCCCCCCAAAAAAAAAAAAGGAAAAAACCCCCCTTTTTT
>JBCAUA010040029.1:0-11987 GCA_038406235.1 Peronia verruculata | reverse complement strand
ACACACACACACACACACACACACACACACACACACACACACACACACACACACACACACACACACACACACTTTTCTCTTCCTGAAAGTTCAAACAGCCCCCCAGGTCTTCTCTAGGCTAGTCAGGACAAATTCATGGCGCCAGTCGAGGTTCCGGTGGCAGTCAAACTTTCCCGATTTTTAAACTTAAAATTACAAGTTAGAGCTAAAAAAAAAAAGCTAGAAACACATACACGTACGAAAGAGAAAAAGAAAACAATAAAAAACGTTCAAATGTCAGTAATTTGATATTTATGAAGAAAAATAAGTAGTTTACTCCAAATTAATACATGTATTTATTTATCATTGTAGTATTGAAAAACTAGCATTAATAAATGTCATCATGAGCAAATGGTATGGTTAAACAAGTTTTTATCGAAACTGATCTTGAAAAAATATATTTGCGTTTTTGTGTGTGCATACACCTGTGTTATTGGAAGGGCAATAAACAAATGTTGATGTAATAGTATCTTTCCTGTTCAGGAATTTCATGAGCCCATCATCTGTACCTTGTTTTACTAAGATCTTTCAAACGGACTATAGATGCCGTCAACAAGTTTCGTTTGGTTTATTTCCTCCAGAGGTATACATGACGACAATAAAGAACCATAAGCAACCGTCTGCTACCCGACATGTTGTTGACCACATCACAAGCAGATGACATTAAGCAGACGTCGATCTGGTAGAGTGGATCATGAAATGAAAATACGTACCAAAAACAAAATAATACTTATATAAGACGTTCGTACTAGGTGCGTCCACAGACGGTAGAGAGGCCTCTCTGGTGCGTCATATGTTCATAATAATATGAAACACTTTCCGATAGCGAGGGAAGGTCGCCCTTTATCATATCTTGTACCGAAGACAAGTGGAAAAAATAATGAGAAGATTATAGCTTGAGTGTGTCCATGTGTCTGCGTATCTGTGTGGGTGTGTCTACGTTTGTGCGTGTGTATGATGTAAGAGGAAAGGGGGTGGGGAGGAAAGATGATAATATGTATTATAATGTATGGACATGCAAATCACTTCAGGCGTCACATGATGTTATCAGGTGGTGTTATCAGGAATACCAGTTTGACATGCTTTTTTTGTATGTTGAATGTCACAGACATGGCTCCTCCCTCCCCCATTGTTTTCTATTTTAATCATCCTAAAATCAGTGTGCCATTTTTAGTGCTTGCGTCAAGTCTGAGCCATCATTTGATGTGCAGTAACAGATCAAAGATAGTAGAGGTGAAAAATTCGATTGTGTCCTCTGTGAAGGAAAGAGGTAGGACACTCATAATTATGTATATTCCTGTAGGCATATTGATCTCTCACATACACTGACGTCTTTTAAGCAGGAAATCTGAGCTAATTATAAATTCAATGATTTTTGTTTCTTAAAGTTTTGAAGTAATTTAATATCAGTTACAAACTAAATTGTGCTTTAGATTAAGGTTTATTCAAGTGTCGATGACACCAATTCTGGTCATGATTGACTGAACCAGATGCATTCCTTATGAGCAAAGAAAATAATGGGCAGCGGTAAGGAATGGCTCTTCTTTTTACTCAGATTTTCACTCTAGATATTCTCACAAAGAATCTAGTCAAAATCATTAGGTGCCATATTAATTCTTATTTAATACAGTGCAATTCATTTTACAATAAAAACGTTAGACATAAAATTTAAATTGAGGACTCACAATGTTCTCACACAATCGTGTAAAATCTTGAGTAAAATACTGATAAACTCCTTTTTTGCTTACGATATAAAGATTTCATTTAATCTGTAGACAGATTTAGCTCAAATTTGCTGTGACAAGTCTTTGGACCCCGCAAATGTAACATTTGGACGTAAATCTCTATCTAGATGTTTAGATATGTTATCATAATTTTTGTTTTGTATCCAATTTTCTTATTGTTTGGAAAAATTAGTTATGCCTTGACCCATTCACAATTTCTCTCTACCACAAGCATGGAGAGAAGAAAACAAGACTTGTCAGCGGTCAAAACATATACATACGGGTCAAAATATTGTGTTCACAAGCAACTTTGATAGTTCTCTAAACCTGTCGAGAAAACAGTTGGGATATCCTGGAATATCATTAAAATGGAAAAAGGCAAGGGGAAAAAATGACAGAATGAAATCAAACGAAACACCTAAACAAAGACAAAGAGGATCAAACTGAAATCACCTTTCTGTTGAGTATCTATAAACGAAACCATCCAAATACTCTCGTTTTGGTATGTACAGGTCCCTATCCTATCGTCCTCATCTCCTTTACGACTTTCCCTTTTCTATCTACACAAGGATGAGCCCTTCGGCCTTTATTTCCTATTTCCCTGTTATGCTTAGTTCACGACATTCATTGAACAATATTTATTTGGACAATGATTATTATATTTACATTATGTACATATTGTGGAATCTTTAGCTTGGATTGGAGTAAAGGGTTCTATCTATCATCCCTTGTCTCTCCGTCGGCAGAAGACAACGAACAACTACTTAATTTTGTCTGATTTCCTATCTCTCGAGCGATGAGCCATGTATCTAACAGATCCGCTTCTTTGATAGGAAGGGGTGGGGGTGGGGGTGGGGGGGGGATGTGGAAGGAGTGGGGGGAGAACAGGTCGGACTACTTGGCTTCGTCAGTGTTCCGCCTAACGAGGATACTGCAATCTCGTACCCTCGGCGGATTTCCATATCAGCAGGGTCTAGGGTCTTCATCCAGCAGAGCGCAGGGACTTCTGGGTTTCATATGCCATCGCCCGTCCAGAGACCCATTGACATTAACAGATTTATTTCGATGTTCTTTCTCTCTAACCCCCCCCCCCTTCCCTCTTTACTGTTCGTTTGTATTTGTTGCTGTTGGTATTTAACTACCGGCATGGCTTTCCTGCCTTCTTCCCTTTTCGTCTCTTTCTTTATACCCGGGCCAATTTGACAATTTATTTCCTTGTTCCCTCCCCTTAATTCCCATGTTTGATTTTCCGATTTCTCTCCGGTTTACTTAGTCGGTCTCTCAGGTCTAGCATTAAAAGTGTTGCTTCTTTCTACCTTGCTAGGGTTATTATTTCTATCTATATTGGCATCTTATCTAGAGTTTTCTTTAGTACATGTGTATCTCCTTATGGTTTTCGCCCGCATTTAGTTTAAAATGTTATGCGGGGTGTGGTCTACTCCTCTGTTCGTCATTAGCGTTAGTAGGTCTTCTCTTTTAGCCTTATAGTTGGGACATTCTAGCTTCATGTCGTCTATAACTCGTCTCATGTGCCCTTACCAACGGCCCAATGGCGTTCCCGCTTCTGGTTTTCATTACCTCATTAGTTATGTGATCTCTTTTCGAGATACTGCGGATTTCGCGAAAACATCTCACCTCCAGTGACTGTCCTTTTCTTTGACTGTCTACTGTTATGGTCCACGTTTCACATGCATTAAAAAAAAAAAAAAACAAACCTGACCAAGGAAACTGACAATTATGTTCTTGCCGTTCCAAATGATTTTTGGCTTGGCCACTGCAGCTTCGATCTGGGCTATCCTGGATAGAGCGCTTCGGGCTTAGATTCTTCATCCGATACTGCACTCCCAAATGTTTGAAGTTACAGACGGTCTTCAGTTTCTTAATATCTATGATAGTGCTGATGTTGTTGGTGTTATTTGTCATCAAATGAGTTTTCTTTACGCTGATCTGCATGCCATATGCTGCGGCAGTGTGTTCAGTGTGATGTACCAAGTTGACCAGCTCTTGCTCTTGTCCAGCTAGACAGTCAATGTCATTGGCAAAATGTATAATAGCACTGTTCCCGGTGCTGACTATTCCCTTATGGTCTTCAGATACGCCAGCCATTATTCTATCTCAGAATAATATGTTGAAGAGAGCAGGGGAGAGCAGACATCCTTGGCCTACTTCAGCTTTTCTTCGGAACCCTATGCTCATTATGTGGCTGCCATATACATGTAATGTGGGTTGGGCAGCTAAGCATCCCTTCCCATGTCAGACCGTTGCCGATTTCCTCAGTTTAAGAAGTTCGCCATAGTCTTGAACACGTAGCCGCCGAGCTCCGGAGGTAACTTAATCTGCTCTGGCCCGTAATCTCCATAGAGGAGGACATTGTCCGCGTGGTGCCCTGTTAATATCACCCTTCACTTGGTTCAGCACATCCACCGAGGCGAGGTCCCATGGTGTGGTGCTTGGAGCCAGCAGGTGATAGATTCACAGGATGGATGAGCATCAGTGATGTCCATTTACCCTACCAGGTAGAGTACATTAACCAGAAATTGAAGCGCTACCTCTTTCTAGAGCCTGTCACATCCCAGAAAATGACCAGCGAATAAATATATCGGGTACTGTACTTTTAAATTTTCCAACCGAGAGGGATCTTTTTGCCAGGTAACATCGGATTGATTGCCTGGCCATCAGCTCAAACCTCAGCCTTTTTGACAGATCCAACTTTGTTTTTGGCCTGGTTTCTCAGCGGACATCTAATTTATATTAAAGGCAGTAGCCCTTTGTTTGGATGATTTATTTTTTTTTTTTTTTGTTTTTGTTTATGTTTTTGTTTATTTCTTTACTACAGTTTTGACAGGTTACAGAGTTATAATGGTATACTGCCAATGTTGGACTTGGTGTTCTTTACTTGAAGGTTTAGGTTTGCCAATGGCCTTTGCATATCATTATCATTATAATATTGAGAAGGGAAGAAAGTATAGGGTATAGCAAATACTGAAGTCGATTGTCGTTTTTATTTTTATCAATCACAGTTCAGGAGTTAAGCTTTTTATGCTAAAAAAAAAAAAAAAAAATGTATGGCTATTGTGCCGAAGTTATCAGAATTACCAATTTGGTCCTTTTTGATGCCAAAAGTCAGAAACAGGGCACACCCAATTGCGTTTACTTAGCATTTGACTCACACTGTTGCGTAAGAAGAGATAAGGAAAAGTCAAAAGTTCTACTACGACACTGCAAACTCCAATTTCTATTCTCTGAGCAAGGGTTGATACAGATATAATCTGTCACAGGTCTGTTCCTCTATTAGTTGATTTTATTTAGTCCATGGTGAATAAAATTGGCCTCTATCACGTTCCTGAGATGGTCAGCCAGTGTCCACTCCAAACAATGGGGCTCCCGATATTAGTGAAGGAGACCTTAAACATATCTTTTATAAGCCAAATGCCTAGCCAGTCAAATATTGATCATTTACCAGTGCATGTAGAGGCATGAATACGCCAGAGCCTGGGTGGCAGAAAGGCAGGTCAAATCTGAATGAACATTCCTCCAGCACCTTAGAATGGACATTTCAACTTTATAAAATATTTTTGAATTCAGAAAAGGCCGACCTTTTCAAAGAAAACAGAAAATCAAAATCGATTATTTTATGCAAAAACCCGGTTTCGAGATGATACCGACCTAGTAAAAGAGACACTCAGCTCAGTGTCATCTCTTTCGAGGTTGACTCGCCATCTGTCTCTGTCCTCCATTCTTCTATTGCATTCCTCTATAAATAGATCTGTCCAGCCCTTGATGTCATCTGTCCACGTTCTTCGCTGTCTTCCTCTCAGTCGTTTTCCATCGATCTTCCCTTCCAGTATGTCATTGCTGATGGTTTTGTGTCGCTTACTTTGAAATTGTTGTGAGTAGTGTAGGTTTGACTTTTAGCATGGTACAAACATCCTTGTTGGTCTTTCTTTCTGTCCAACGAATCCTTCCCATTCCTCTCGTCGTCAGCATTTTTTCGTCTCGAGAGATGATGGTGTAGCGCTAACAGTGGGGATGGCATCGTCTAGAATGGCTGAGGAGCCCCACCATTGAGTGGCAGTCTCGCAAACAGTTGTTGCAGATAAGGGGGTTGATATTGCCACAGAGGCTGCCCTTACCTTTCTCCTTTCCCTCTTGTCTGCGAGCTGGTTGTTTCTGGTGGTTTCTGCCCGCTTCACTCCCTCACTGACAATGGTGGCTCTCCAGAACTGACGGGTGTCGGCAGAGCACTCCCAGGTGTTGGGGTCAATGTCGGCTGTCTTCATGGCCCGCTTGCAGACGTCTTTGAACAGGAGCTGGGGTCTTCCTGTTGGGGGAGAGGCCTGGCACAGCTCCCCATATAGCATGTCCTTTGGGATGCCCCTGTCGTCCATGCGACGTGCGTGGGCTAGCCACCTGAGGCGTTTCTGGCTGAGGAATGCAAATAGGCATGGAATGCCGGCGCGCTGGAGGATCTCTGTATTTGTCACTTGGTCTTGCCAATTGATCTGAAGGAGGCGCCTGAATTTGCGTAGGTTGAAGCTGTTGAGCCGCTTCTCCTGGCCGGCATATGTAGTCCAAGACTCGCTCCCGTACAGCAAAGTGTTGAGCAAGCAGACATGGTAAAGATGTAGTTTTGTTTTCACTGTTGGCTGGCTATTGCTCCAAACACGCTTATTTAGCTTGGACAAGACTGCGGCGGCTTTCCCAATCCTGCTGGATATATCTGTGTCCTCACACACACACATACAGAGAGAGAGAGAGAGAGAGAGGGAGAGAGAGATGGCAACGGTGGACCACAGGTACATGAAAGTTTCCACAACCTCGAGATATGTGGTGTCGATGGTAATGTCCGGCGCTGTATCTGTGCCCTGGATTAGTATGTTTGTCTTCTAAAGCTGATGGTCAGTCCGAGTTCCTTACAGGCATGGGACTGGCGACTGACTAGCTCCTGTAGACCAGCCTCGGTGTGAGACGTCAGCGCCGAGGCGTCTGGAACAGCATGTCGTGGAGAAGGACCTCCCTGACCTTAATCCTGGCACACAGTCGGGCGATGTTGAACAGCTGCCTGTCCGCTCTGGTGCGGATGAATATGCCTTGCTGACAGTCGTCAAATTCATACTGAAGGAGCATCGATCCCAAACAACATGGGCACCAGTTCGCAGACTTGCTTCACACCGCTGCTCACAGGGAAGGTCTCAGATGTGCCACCGTTGAAACAAAATACCGTGCGGAGTAGTCTGGGAGGGGTGGGGGGATTCAATCTTCTCTAAGAGGCTGACCAGGTCGAAAGCTTTTGTTAGGTCAATGAAGGCGATATACAGTGGCTTCAGCTGCTCTCCTCACTTCTCCTGTCCATACGTCTGAATGCCCACATTTCAAGGACTTCTGTTTTTTTTTTCTTGAGAGTTTTGTTCAGAGCCCAAGTCTCTGACCCATATAGCAAGACCAGATACATGTAGCACTTCACAAGTCTCAGTCTTAGTTTGAAAGGCATGTTTCTAAATGTCAGCACTAATTTCATGGATGTGAAAGGCAATTTTGCTATTCCAATATGTGTTCTTATTCTTCACAGCTTTTTCTATCTTTAGCAGTCTAAGTATGGGCCTATGTATGTACATATTGACACCGTTTCCAGTTCTTTACCAGCAGTCTCTATCTTTATCTTCATTCCCCCCCCCCCCCTTTTTTTTTGGACATAATATTATTTTGTTTTCTTGATATTCATATCCAGCCCATTTCTTCCGCCGTTTTTCTTGACTGTGCTGACTAGATTCTGTAGGTCGTCTTGACTATTGGTCAACAGTAGTGTGTCACCTGCGTACCTCATGTTTTTGATGTTTCTGCCACTGATATTGCTTTCATTCATTTCTTTACTTTCACGAAATACGAATTCCCTGTAGATGTTAAATAGATATGGTAAAAGAACACAACTCATTTTATATTCTGATTGCAGCTTTCTGGTGGCAGTATAGATTTGCTATGATTCATATGTCCTTTCCATCAATTCCTATTTTTTTCCAGACATTCTATCATCTGTGCATGGTGTAACTTCACCATATAATAAAATATACACGTAAATAGATAAATAGCTAAATAAATAAATAAATAAATAAATAAGAAAATAATAAATAGGTAAATGAATAAATAAATAAATAAATAAGAAAATAATAAATAGGTAAATGAATAAATAAATATATAATAATAAAATAGAGACATTAACTCCTCCTGTGGGATTTTCTGCCCTTTTCCACCTTGCAACCTTCAAAACATGTTCACACATTCACAAATGTATACAAACTATGTAGCCTACGTTGTACATTATAACGACATTACTAAGTTGGAGTCAATAAAAAATACCGTATAATGTCACAAAATTTCTCCCTGAATTTCGGTTGTTTTATCTATGTTAAATTAAAAACAAAACAAAACAAAACAAGAAAAAAAATCTCTATGAGGTTTATGAAAATGAGTAAGTGCTCTTTTCACATGCATACTGTTTAAGTTCATGTTATTTTTCTACATTTCTTGTTTCGCAAAATATAAGAAAAGACTCAAACATGCAGACAAATCACATTGATCACATAGACCGATCTCAAGTTGACAATTACAACCACAGAATGATGGACAGATCAATGTGTCCCACTGGAGAGACCCCGATAAAAACATAGTATCATCAACTTTCAGATCAGAGATGCCTCAGATCATAGGATGGATGATCGCCATAGTTGCAGTGATACTTTGTCTCAATGAATCGAGGATCCTGTACCAGACATCTTCGGCAGATAAAAAAACTACTATTGCGAAGGTGAGTTACTAAGTGGTTTTTATACTGAGTTAGGTTATGTTTTGAGGGACAGTCATTTGCCTTTTTTAGAGATTGTGTTAGGGACGTGAGAAAAGTACAGAATGCAATGCTATACTAGGGTGAAATCAAACTAAATGACATTGCACAAATCAGAGATGACATGTGTCATATCAATACATGTGTCATCCAATACTGGGTGGAATTTACCTAGCCTATATGAAAAAGCACACTTTAACTTTTATTCAAGCCAGTGGAATATTACGTTAATTCGTGAATTACCAACGTCTAGATCTTAATCAGCAAAGAATTATTGGTAACAGTACTGTTTTTCAAGCTGCATAGTATGATAATAGTAGATTAATATTCTTTTAATTTGAATAAGAGGAAATGCTTGGAATCGCCGTTCAACAGTATAACTGGGTCATACTATTATAGGCCTGTATCTAATGAATGGTATCTGATTCTCATCAAGCTTATTGATTTCATTAATTATTTTCGTGAACACGTAATAATCTCAGTGGTCACTCGCTATAGTCAAACCTGTCTTACTGATCCATTACAATATAAAATCATATTTCTTAACCGTCATTTAATCATTTCTCTCAACGAATGTAATGTTCTCTATTCACATTGAACTGAATGAAGCAATTGGTTTGTCAGATACAATGACTGTGAGGTATTCACTTTTAAAGCCTTAGGTTGTCATTGTGTTTAGGAATTATACATAAGTTAATCATACTATTGGAGATTTAAAAAAAAAGAATAGTGTTCTGATACTCATTCTTCTTCTTATTTTATGCATGCACTGATGTTTTTACTTTCCATCGTCAATTTATACCTGAGAATTCATGATAGAACGATTGGATAATTATGTTCTTGTTTCCACACTGAAGGGACGTCCTAGCTACTGCAACTCCAACACCATGACCTGGGGGCTGTTTGTGAAATCGGTGCTGAGTTATCACCTCCCTTGGAATGATTACAGCTCTGATCCTTGCTCTGAGTACTACTGTGCTTTAGAGGTATCTCCATTGTGGGAAATCACACCAAAGAAGGTAAGCTCAGGTACAGGAAATAGAGTACTGAGATTCCTGACACATTAATTTTCTCTTATCCTTCTCACAAAGCTGGACGTTATCTGGATTTTTGAGTTAGCTGTAATGGGAGACTTGACAGGTTGACCATATGTAACAAAGCTCAGGAAAGAGTGTGTAGATCTATTGAAGAGGAAAATAAAACCTGACCATTCTGAAAACTGACTACATATAAGCGTCTAACAAAGTTTGTTCTAGTGAATTCATGGGCCCATCAATCAAAATAACCGTTATGGTCACATTCACAATGACGAGAATCGCAGTTTGAATATAATTTATCATGATGAGGATGCCGTAGTAGATGGTGATAATTGATATAGGTAAATGTTCACAACCTAAAATTGACGTCTTTGTCTCTCTATGGCAGGTGTTGTCCAGTGTAGCAGGTCGCCTTTATGTGGATCTTGTGAAGCAAATAGGGGACGGCATAGGTCTTTTCATGAGTAATTGTTTCTCCAAGATCCCCCTCGTAATTCAGATACCATTAATGATCTGTGTGGCACTAGTAATACTGATCTGTGTGATAGCAGTAATACTGCTCTGTGTGCTGCAGAGACTTAACCTTGAGCTGTCTATCCCCTGGTTATGGCAAATCAAGCTCACATCACGAAATCCTACAAGTGGAGGAAGCAGGGCTGAGACGAAGAAATGTTCGAGTTTTTTTAAGACATTGATTACACCAGTCAGGAAGAAGAACCAATTGAAGCCCAGGGAATATTCTACAGAGCTCAAGGAGCCAACCAATGTCAGTCAGACGAAAGGAAATACTCCACAGAGATCAATACTCCAGAAGCAGACAGAGTTACAAAAGGGTCAGGAACACGTTCAGAGAAATTCAGGGACCGAGAAGGGGACAGAGAAAATGAATGCTGGTCCACAACAGAAATCCTCTGGAGTAAAGAAATGGTTCTTGGAGCTCTTTAATAAAAAGTCTCAGTAGGCTGAAAAACTGAGTTCTTGCAATTGTAAATTTATTCATACATCAGTTGATTTATGTAGTTTTACCTTTTTTCTCTTATTGCCGAAAAGTTTCTGTGCAAAATGAATAACCACCTTTTGCCGGACTATTTCTATTTGACTATCCATTGTAATGAGGATGCTGAGTATTGTATGCTTACATAGAGGTCTTTTACATTTGAGTCTCATTCAGTTATCTAGACTTTATTTCTGCACGAACATTTTGTATGATATCTGGGTTATAATAAGTGCTCCAACAGACTCGCTTTTGACTTGGTGAGGATGTTTTATGGTTATGGTTTTCATAAGCTATTCAACCTCCTGTAGTGGTGGTTATCTCAGCTGTCCACAACCGTGGTAAAAAAAAAAATATCATAATGATCGACATGATGACATCAATCTTAGAATGTTTTATAACTGGTTTTGGTAATAAATAACTGCCCGACAGTGTTTGTCACATAACCTTTAGACATAGCATACAATTATGCCAGAAGAGTGTACAATTCGTTCCACTGGAACTTACAAAGAGACAAAACATGACAGCGTATTTTGCAAAAATATTTATTTTATAGTCCTGTGCATACGGTACTTATTCTATGAAGAACGTTGAGTGGCTAGGATTTTCATTTCTAAATACAATGTGCAGATCAAATATTCTTGTATATGATTTGTTATTGTATTGTTTGCTTCTTCATGAAAAGAAATTCTTATACATGTATCTGTTGTTTTGTGTCATGTTTATATCAATTTTATGAATCACAAATAATGTTATGATATACAAGACCACTTATCCTGAGTAGGATCATTATAACAGATAGGACTGTTTCATTATTACATCTTAAGTCCTTTGAGTCTTGAAAGAGACAAGTTAAAAAAAGACAACAAACAAACAAACAAACAAAAAAAAAAAAAACCAAACAAACAAAGCAAAACAACAACAACACCACACACGCACGCACACACACACACACACACATACATATTACTTGTAGGGCATGATGTATGAGGTACACTTGAAAAATGGTGGCTTACAAGGACCCTGAGAAATTATAAAATTTCAACATTTTCTTTTTTGTTCCAAAAAGAAGTTGAAGGCTATGAAAGTCTGTTTTTGAAACTAGTAAAATATGTTTTGGTTTTTTTTTCTTTCCAGTAGAAGGGGCTTAAGGTGGCGTGAAAAATTACATGCGCTGCGAGGTAGGCCTACCGCTAAGAGGTACTACATGTATATACACTCATGTGCAGTAGGCTACTTGTGAGGCACTGTCATGCCCACTTACTTGTGAAGTACAGTACTTACACACCATGTGTTATATGACTTATGAGGAACCATTGTGTTCGATTGAGAAACAATGTTATGTTTATGGTTGT
>JBCAUA010040019.1:0-11987 GCA_038406235.1 Peronia verruculata | reverse complement strand
AGCCAGGGGACCGTTGAGTCACTGAAAAAATGCGGATTTTCGATCTTCGTGTTCTGTCATCCCCCGATGCAGAACCCACGTTTCGATCCCGCCCTGTTTTGCTCCATGAGCAGACGCCATACCCTTTGAGCCACTGCGTCCCCCAATAATGGTAGGTAGCTGTTTATGACAATTTATTAGCCTTACTCTCGAATTATGTAATTTTGAAGTTTGCCCTGGTTTGGAAAACTAAACATTGTCGCCATGACGTCCGCCGCTACCTTTGGTCACGTCTGACTAAGCAGTTACAATGTCGCACTTCACACCCACCTGGTGAGAACGGCGCCCACGGCACATTTAGATATTCGGGGTACATTATTATATTGTTTGAAGAGATGTGTGTAATTCCAACACCTATTTTGGTGACATGACCATATTGACATTACCAGTATGGCCATTGTAAATTGTCGTCTGGAGAGTGGGCCTGTCACCTAAACTCAGTAAGGAGTCACTCTATTGGTTGCCCTCTGTTGATGATCAAAATTAAATAGTCATTGTCACTTGGTAGTTTGAATGCGCGACTGTCGCCTCAATTCAGATATTGGTAAATATGTATGTGTGCAATGGGCACATGAACTTGTAACTTTGCACAACTCATTTCTTCACTTATAAACATATCTGAACTGCCTAACTGACCAAAAAAAAAAAAAAAAGAAAAATGAATAAAAGAGTAATTGAATGAACAAATGGATGGATGGATGAATAAGTGAACAAATAAAAAGGTAAAATTCAAAACAATGTCCATCACATGCGTTTCAAATCAAGCGATTCATATAAGAAGGCTTATCTAAAACCTCGTATAAGCATGCCGCTCTCTCGAACTGGGAGTGATGAAACCACGCAACAGCAGTTCAGAGCACCAGGTCAGGGTTCAGAGGTTTCAAGACGCCAAGATATAATGGTGGCAAACATACGAGGCTTTTTTATTCAACATTTTAAATAATTTCCATCGCGAATTTTAATTCCTACTTTTGACACAACGTGAAGAAGACCTGGGAGAAGACATTAAGCCAAAAAAACGTTTTTCGAACGATTTGTGGGTTACGAGGTTTCATCACGCCGCCAGCGAATAGGTCTTGAAGACAGTAAAAGATGGGGGGTTCCTTCTCCTAATTATCGAGAGGGGCAAGGGTTAAAAGATGCATAAATTTCACAATTTTCAACTCTCCGCTTTAAAACTTTCAACTTTTTCACACACTGTTACATTTGATCAGTGCAAATCGATAGATAATGGGATGCAAACATACAACCAATAACGGCATTAATGAGGGTACATATAGGTCTTGAATATAGTAAAAGATGGGTGTTGCTTCTCATCATTTGCGAGAGGGGCAAGGGTTTAAAGATGCTGAATTTAAAAGTTTTCAACTCTCGGTTTTAAAACTATCTCCTTTTCATATACTGGTACATTCGATCAGTGCAAATCGATGGCTAATGGAATCAAAACATACAATCGATAACGGCATACAAGAGGGTGTATAAAAATTTTGAAGATAGCAAAAGATGGGGGTTCGTTCTCTTCATTTCCTAGAGGAGCAAGGTTTTAAAGATATTGAAATTTGACAATTTTTTACTCATAGTTTTAAAACTATCTCCTTTTTATACAGTAGTTCATTCGATCAGTGCAAATCGATAGCTAATGGGATCAAAACATACAATCGATAACTTCATACAAGAGGGTACATATAGGTCTATGAAAATAGTGAAAGACTGGGGTTCCTTCTTATCATTATCGAGAGGGGCAAGGGTTTAAAGATGCTGGAATTTGACAATATTCCTCTCTCCGTTTTAAAACTATCTACTTTTTAATAAACTGGTACATTTGATCAGTGCAAATCGATATCTAATAAAATCAAAACATACAATAGATAACGGCATAGTAGAGGGTACATTAAGGTCTTGAAGATAGTAAAAGAGGGGGGTTCCTTCTCTTCATTTGCGAGAGGGGGAAGCGTTTAAAGACGTTGAAATTTGACAATTTTCACTCTCCGTTTTAAGACACTCTTTTTTTTTCTTACACTGGTACATTCGATCAGTGCAAATCGATTATTAATGGAATCAAATCATTCAATCGATAACGGCATACAAGAGGGTTCATATAGGTCTTGACGATAGCAAAAGTTGGAGGGGGGGGGGGTTCCTCTCCTCATTTGCGAGAGGGGCAACGGTTTAAAGATGCTGAAATTTGACAATATTCCTCTCTTCGTTTTTAAACTATCTCCTGTTTCATACACTGGTACATTCAATCAGTGGAAATCGATAGATAATGGGATCAAAATATACAATCAATAACGGCACACAAGAGGGTACATACAAGTCTTTAATATAGTAAACGATGGGGGTTCCTTCTCATCATTTGCGAGAGTGGCAAGGGTTTAAAGATGCTAAAATTTAAACATTTTCAATTCTCCGTTTTAAAACTGTCTCCATTTTCATACACTGGTAAATTCGATTAGTTTAAATCGATAGCTAATGGAATCAAACCTATAATCGATAACGGCTTAAAAGAGGGCACATATAGGTCTTAAAGACAGTAAAAGATGGGGGTTCCTTATCTTCATTTGCATGAGAGGCAAGGGTTTACAGATACTGAAATTTGAAAATTTCCCACTCTCCGTTTTAAAACTCCTTTTTATACAGTAGTTCATTCGATCAGTGCAAGTCGATAGCTTATGTAATCAAAAGATAAAATCGATAACGGCATACTTGAGGGTACACATTGGTCTTGAAGATAGTCCAAGATGGGGGTTTCTTCTCTTTATTTGTGTGAGAAGCAAGGGTTTAAAGATGCTGAAATTTGACAATTTTCCACTCATTGTTTTAAAACTATCTCCTTTTTCATATACTGGTACATCAATAGCTAACGGAATCAAAATATATAATCGATAACGGCATACAAGAGGGTACATATAGGACTTGAAGATATTATAAGATGGGGGTTCCTTCTCTTCATCCTCATGAGGGGCAAGAGTTTAAAGATGATGAAATTTGACAATTTTCCACTCTCCGTTTTAAAACTATCTCCTTTTTCATACTCTGGTACATTCGATCTGTGCAAATCGATAGATAGTGGAATCAAAACATACAATCGATAACGGCATACAAGAGGTTACATATAGGTCTTGAATATAGTAAAAGCCGGGGGTTCCTTCTCTTCATTTTCGAGAGCGGAAAGAGTTTAAAGATGACGAAATGTTCCAATTTTCCACTCTCCGTTTTAAAACTGTCTCCTTTTTCGTACACTGGGTTCATTCGATCAGTGCAAATCGATAGCTAATGGAAACAAAACATATAATTACTGCAAAAGAGAGGATACATATAGGTCTTGAAGATAGTAAAAGATAGGGGTTCCTTCTCTTCATTTTCTAGAGGGGTAAGAATTTAAACATGTTGAAATTTGACAATTTTCAACTCTCCGTTTTAAAACTATCTACCTTTTCATACACTGGTTCATTCGATCAATGCTAATCGATTGATAATGGAATCAAAACATGCAATGGATAACGGCATACAAGAGCGAACATATAGATCATGAAGTTAGTAAATGAAGGGGGGTTTCTTCTTATCATTTGCGACAGGGCAAGCGTTTAAAGATGCTGAAATTTGACAATATTCCTCTCTCCGTTTTAAAACTATCTACTATTTAATACACTGGTACATTTGATCAGTGCAAATCGATAGCTAATGGAATCAAAACGTACAATTTATAACGGCTTACATGAGGGTACATATAGGTCTTGAAGATAGTCAAAGATGGGGGTTTCTTCTCTTCATTTGCGAGAGGCGCAAGGGTTTAAAGATGCTGAAATTTGACAATTTTCCACTCTCCGTTTAAAAACTATCTCCCTTTTCATACACTTGTACATCGATAGCTAATAGAATCAAAATATATAATCGATAACGGCATACAAGAGGCTACATATAGGACTTGAAGATATTAAAAGATGGGGGTTCCTTCTCTTCATTTTCATGAGGGGCAAGAGTTTAAAGTTGTCCTTTTTCATTCACTGGTACATTCGATCAGTGCAAATCGATAGCTAATGGAATCAAAACATACAATCGATAACGGCATACAAGAGGGTACATAATCATAGGTCTTAAAGATAGTAAAAGATGCTGGGTTCCTTTTCTTCATTTGCTAGAGGTGCAAGCGTTTAAAGATTTTGAAATTGGACAATTTTTCACTCTCCGTGTTAAAATGATCTCCTTTTTCATACACTAGTACATGGAAAAGATGGGGGTTCCTTCTCTTCATTTGCTAGAGGGGTAATGGTTTAAAGATGCTGAAATTTGACAGTTTTCCACTCTCCGTTATAAACTATCTCTTTTTTCATACACTGGTACATTCAATCAGTGCAAATCGATAGGTAATGGAATAGAAAAATACAATCGATAACGTCATACAAGAGGGTACATATAGGTCTTGAAGCTAGTAAAAGATGGGGGTTCCTTTTCTTCATTTGCGAGAAGGCCAAGGGTTTAAAAATGCTGAAATTGGAAAGTTTTCCACTCTCCGTTTCAAAACTCTCTATTTTTTCATTCATTGGTACATTCGATCAGTGCAAATAGATAGGTAATGGAATTAAAACATACAATCGATAACGTCATATAGGTCTTAAAGATAGAAAAAAGATGGGGTTTCTTTCTCATCATTTACGAGAGGGGCAAGGGTTTAAAGATGCATAAATTTTATAATTCTCCACTCAAATTTAAGCATCTTTAAGCCCTTGCCCCTCTCGCAAAAAAAAGAAAAAAAAGAGAAGGAACCCCATCTTTTACTATCTTCAAGACCTATATGTACCCTCTTGTATGCCGTTATCGATTACATGTTTTGATTTCATTAGCTATCGATTTGCACTGATCGAATGTACCAGTGTATGAAAAAAGAGATAGTTTTAAAACCGATAGAGGAAAATATTCAAATTTCAGCATCTTTAAACCATTGCCCCCGTCGCAAATGAAGAGAAGGAACCCCCATCTTTTTCTATCTACAGGACGTATATGTACCCTCTTGTATGCCGTTATCGATTGTATGTTTTGATTTCATTAGCTATCGATTTGCACTGATCGAATGTACCAGTGTATGAAAAAGGAGATAGTTTTAAAACGGAGAGAGGAAAATATTCAAATTTCACCTTCTTTAAACCATTGCCCTTGTCGCAAATGAAGAGAAGGAACCCCCATCTTTTTCTATCTACAAGACCTATATATACCCTCTTGTATGCTGTTATCAATTTTGTGTTTTGATTTCATTACCTATCGATTTGCACTGATCCAATGTACCAGTGTATGAAAAATGAGATAGTTTTAAAACGGAGAGTGGAAAATTGTTAAATTTATGTAGCTGTAAACCCTTGCCCATCTAGATAATGAAGAGAAGGAACCCCCATCTTTTACTATCTTAAAGACCTATATGTACCCTCTTGCATGCCGTTATCGATTGTATGTTTTGATTGCATTAGCTATCGATTTGCACTGATCGAATGTACCAGTGTTTTAAAAAGGTTATAGCTTTGAAACGGAGAGTGGAAAATTGTCAAATTTATGCGTCTTTAAATCCTTGCCCCTCTAGCAAATTAAGAGAAGAAACCCCTATCTTTTACTATCTTCAAGACCTATATGCACCCTCTTGTACGCCGTTATCGATTGTATGTTTGTATTCCATTAGCTATCGATTTGCACTGATCGAATGTACCAGTGTATAAAAAAGGCGATAGTTTTAAAAGGGAGAGTGGAAAATTTTCAAATTTAAGCATCTTTAAACCCTTGCCCCTGTCTCAAATGAAGAGAAGGAACCCCTATCTTTTATTATCTTCAAGACCTATATGTACCCTCTTGTATGCCGTTATCGTTTGTATTTTTTGATTCCATTAGCTATCGATTTGCACTGATAGAATGTAAAAGTGTATGAAAAAGGACATAGTTTTAAAACGGATAGAGGAATATATTCAAATTTCAGCATCTTTAAACCATTGCCCCTGTCGCAAATGAAGAGAAGGAACCCCCATCTTTTACTTTCTTCAAAACCTATATGTACCCTCTTGTATGCCGTTATCGATTGTATGTTTGTATTCCATTAGCTATCGATCTTCACTGATCGAATGTACCAGTGTATGAAAAACAGATAGTTTTAAAAGGGAGAGTGGAAAATTGTCAAATTTATGCATCTTTAAACTTTTGCCCCTCTAGCAAATGAAGAGGAAGAACCCCCCATCTTTTTCTATCTTCACGATCTATATGTACCCTCTTTTATGCTGTTATCGATTGTATGTTTGTATTCCATTAGCTATCGATTTTCACTGATCGAATGTACCAGTGTATACAAACGGAGATAGTTTTAAAAGGGAGAGTGGAAAATTGTCAAAATTAAGCTTAAACCCTTGCCTTTCTCGCAAATGAAGAGGAGGAACCTCTATCTTTTACTATCTTCAAAACCTATATGTACCCCCTTGTATGCCGTTATCGATTGTATGTTTTGATTCCATTAGCTATCGATTTGGACTGATCGAATGTACCAGTGTATGAAAAAGGAGATAGTTTTAAAACCGATAGAGGAAATTATTCAAATTTCAGTTTCTTTAAACCATTGCCCCTGTCGCAAATGAAGAGAAGGAACCCCCATCTTTTTCTATCTTCAAGACCTATATGTACCCTCTTTTATGCCGTTATCGATTGTATGTTTTGATTCCATTAGCTATCGATTTGTACTGATCAAATGTACCAGTGTTTTAAAAAGGTTATAGCTTTGTAACGGAGAGTGGAAATTTGTTAAATTTATGCATCTGTAAACCCTTGCCCATCTACCAAATGAAGAGAAGGATCCCCCATCTTTTACTATCTTCAAAACCTATATTTACCCTCTTGTATACCGTTATCGATTGTATGTTTTGATTTCATTAGCTATCGATTTGCACTGATCCAATGTACCAGTGTATGAAAAAGGAGATAGTTTTAAAAGGGAGAGTGGAAAATTGTCAAATTTATGCGTCTTTAAATCCTTGCCCATCTAGCAAATGAAGAGAAGGAACCCCCATCTTTTACTATCTTAAAGACCTATGTGTGCCCTCTTGTATGCCGTTATCGATTGTATGTTTTGATTGCATTAGCTATCGATGATCGAATATACCAATGTATGATAGCTTTGAAACGGAGAGTGGAAAATTGTTAAATTTCAACATCTTTAAAACCTGGCCTCTCTCGCAAATGAAGAGAAGGATCCCCATCTCTTACTATCTTCAAGACGAATATGTACCCTCTTGTATGCCGTTATCGATTGTATGTTTTGATTCCATAAGTTATCGATTTGCACTGATCGAATGTACCAGTGTATGAAAAAGGAGATAGTTCTAAAACGGTTAGAGGAAAATATTCAAATTTTAGCATCTTTAAACCATTGCCCCTGTCGCAAATGAAGAGAAGGAACCCCCCATCTTTTTGTATCTACAAGACCTATATGTACCCCCTTGTATGCCGTTATCGATTGTATGTTTTTAAATCATTAGCTAAACGGAGAGTTTAAAATATTCAAATTTCAGCATCTTTAAACCTTGCTGCATGTAAACGAAAATAGGTACCCTCATGTCAAAGTGAAAAATTCGTGCTGTGATAAGAATTTTTAATCAAAAAGGAAAACTTCCTTCTTAAATCCATTCACAACTGGTAAGCGTGTATGGAGGAATTGTTATGAGCCTCAAGCAAGTGATCTTCTGGTGCAATGAGTTTCAGCAAAGATGATCAAATATGCAGGATAGACAACGCCCAGGACGTTCATCTTCTTCACATTCAAACCAAAAATGTGGAGTTTGTTGAGACTCGGATTCGTGATTACAGACGACTCAAAGTTCGTGAACTCTCACTTAAAGTCAGAATTTCTAAATCACATATACATAGAATAGTCAATCAGTTTGATTTTAGAAAAGTTTCAGCCCGATGAGTCCCAAAACAACTGATCCCAAGACCATAAGGAGCAGCGTGAGCGAGTGTCTCAGAACGTGCTTCAGCGGTTTAATAATGAAAGGGGAGCGCCTATGGGACCTGGTGGGGACCTTGAGCTTAGTGATCACCATGGATATTTCTTGATCACATGATAACCGGTGATGAGATGTGGATCCATCACTTTACACCCGAATCAAAGAAGGAATCAATGATTTGGAAAAGACCTGCATTGCCAGCGAAAAACTTCAAGGTGCAACCTTCAGCGCGCAAATTACGGGCCACTGTATTCTGGGACTCTATTGTGGGACTCAAAGGTGTTCTAGTGGTTGACTTTTTGAAAACTGGTCAGACAATAAATGCTTCTAGATACTGTGAAACATTGGGGAAACTCAGAAAGACTGTGTGGCGAAATTGACCATGGCGCTATCGAAGGGAGTTGTTTTTCAACATGACAATGCTACCCCCTACATTGCGAACATATCGAAGGACTGGCTCCAAACCCATGGGCGGGAAATATTACCACATCCCCCTCATAACCCTGATCTGGCCCCATCATTTTCATCTCTTAAGCGTCATTTCGCTGGGACAAAGTTCGATGATGAGGACGTATTAATTTAGCGGTAGAGGCATGGCTGAAGAGTCTTGACGCAAACTTCTTCAGGGAGGGTATTTTTGCCCTCTTGAAATGCTGGAAAAATTGCATCTATATTCATGGCGATTACACCGAGAAATAAACATATAATAGAGAGTATATTGTGTAAGTTTCATTAACATTGATTCAAAACTCAAGGACATCTGGCCTTACCTTATTACTGGGGCAACCCAAGTCATTTTGTAACTTTCATGAATGTGTGCATTGTGGTGTTGAGATATTTATCCTTTTATAAGCATGAAGAGACTTCCAGAAAAGACCCTAGATCTCTCTAGTTTACCCATATAAAATAAGTCTTCGACATCGTGTTGAGGTAAATGAGATACAATATATTTAAAAACTGCTGTACGCCATGCGCGGTGTTTATCTCAAATGGACAATCTGACGTGAGGTCACACCATGATTGTTCGTATCATAAGATGGCTGAGGAGTTGAGATTGGCCGTCTGTAGTATTGTGAAGAAGTTAGGGCTGGCCATGGATAAATACCAAAAGTTATTATTTTCGTTTATACTAGATCTATAATCACCCCTCTGTAGCTGTTAAACGATGAGGCAAATGAGGGATCGGATGTCCTGGAAAGTGTAATTGTCAGTGAATCATCTAGCCTTATTATCAGCTCATATGTAATTTTAAACAAGGGATATGTAAGACACTCGTATCTATTAACGTTTGCAGTGCTTCTAACTAATGACTGTCATTAAGATGACAGCCACTGACTTACCCAGTGAGATGGGGGAGGGGGGACATGGTAATAATTAAAGAATATTATCATCTGTAAATTGTGTAAGGGAATCAGAAACCATAAAGTGGAGTAAATACTCGAGCCATTGCTCAACAATAAAGTGTCATGTCCGCACAGGTCAAACCTGAAACTTAGCCGATAGGATTTTCACTTTGTGCCAATATTTAATCAGCCGGTCCTCTTGTTAATTAATTGTTAGAAAAAGGGATCTATTTTCTGTAAGTAATTAAGAAAATATTTACATTTTACATTCGTCATGAAATTACAAACCATGATTACATGTACGCCAACAAAAACCTATTTTCATAACATCTACAGATATAATGGCATATCAGGAGATCATTTCCTTCCGGCCCTGAAAGTAGCACCGTGGACACCTCAGGGTTTCTCTACTCTAATTAAAGTACATTTTTACTTCTTGAAAAGTTTATATGTTCTCCTTAGAGCAATGCCATCATTTATTTCAATTTCAAAACCAAATGAAACATTATACCTTTCACTAATTAAGTCATTAGCAATACGATCGCTCACTGAACAACAATGACCAATAAGTATCTTACAGTTAGAAATAAATGAGAAACTGGCATGCTCAAGTATAAAGTCCCAACTTTCTGGTGTTAGAAGTATTCCAGAATCAAATCCTTGAAGTAGAGAGTATACATGTATTTAAATGTGACTCTTCTGTACTTGCATCTTTTATATCAGTGACAGTTATTTTTCCCATTTCATAGAAGGATGACCAATGATGATCGTTTTGAAATTTATTTCATTGTATACTGACCGCTGTTTTGAAACTACAACTATGGTGATAAACTCAATATCCTTTAGACTCTGCTTTCAGCACCAGTGACGAATAGAAATTGTCTCCATCACTTCGTATTTTCAAGTGCCTGCTTAGGAATTCTATTCTCTACAAAAGTATATATAAATTACACTGACTTCTAAACTGTCTAAAGTGGGAACTCCACACTGCAGAAAAATGCAGAAATCTAAGTTCGTGCTGTTGCATCTACTCACTATCATGTGGATGGAATCACTGTATCATAGCTCTTGGATTGTCATCGCAGTGGACTCAAAGGTTTTACACCATGTTGACACCGACAACTCAGTGCTGACAACACCGAGTTCATTCAAAAGCAAACCTGAACAAAGTTTTGTGCTTTCGATGAATACCGTAACACAAAACGCAAGTGAAAACGTCACCAAAACCGATTCAGTTGATCATGATTTTGACATTATGCCACCTGTCCTTGGACCACTTGTGCCACCTGTTGATGGCGTTACACAAAACGTAACTGAAGATGTAACCAATACCGACTCTGTTGATCCTGATTCTGACATTATGCCCACTATCTTTGGACCACTTAAGCCACCCGTCGATGTCATGACACAAAACGACACTGAAATCATGCCACCTGTCTTTGGACCACTTATGCCACCTGTCTTTGGACCACTTATGCCACCTGTTGATGGCGTGACACAAAACGTAACTGAAGATGTAACCAATACCGACTCTGTTGATCCTGATTCTGACATTATGCCCCCCGTCTTTGGACCACTTATGCCCCCTTCCTTTGGAACAGTCATACCATCTGATGATGATGAGCAAATTACTGACTTCCCGTCACTGATGATCAAGATTCTCAATTCGATCGGATCCCGCTTTCACATTGCGTTTGTTTCAATGTGTATGGGGGCGAATCCTTCGTTCTATAAATCAAAGAGCATCTGTAAGATACACCTATTATTTCAAACTCCTCAAAAAATTTCATGGTCTCCATTACTGCGGTGTTTCGAATTTTTTCTTTTTTTCTAATAATGCAGGTTTCCTTCCATCAAAATCCACAGTTAAAATCATTTCATACAACGAAAGTTCCTGAAGCAGATTGCCTTCCCTGTATAATAGATGCGCAATCATCAATTAATGATCCTTCCTTTTTGGAGGGATTCGTAGACTCTGGCACTTGCGAATTAGGTTCTCTCTCCGCCCACAGCCTGGTGTTGGTCTTAATGCTAAATATTGTATTTCCGTGGTTCTGACAAGGGTAACATTCTTACAGATACTAATGCCCCTATAGAAAACTCCTTGTAAATTATCATGGTTCTCAAATGGCTTATTTAATCCATGTTTGAATACTTTACTCGGCCAGGTCTCCTTGGAAATTGTTTAATATTATAAATATCGTCGGAAAGAGGAAATGAAACGGCACATGCTGGGACATCTGTAAGAGCTAAGGCATACTGAACAAATACATATTATGTCTCAAAGACAGAAAACAAAAAGAGTCTAAAAAACGACAAAGAAACCAAACCAAAACAAAACTGAAAACAAACAACAAACTAAGAAAGAAAGAAAGATCAAAACAAAACAAAACAAAATGATATCAAAAACGAAGCAAATGGAATTATAACACGAAATTTGTTTTTTATTCTAGAAGGAACACATAACACGTTTGCACAATGATAAAAACAACATTAAATCTGTTTAAAGAAAAGATGACTTAGTGATCACACACACACACACACACACACACACACACGCACGCACACACGCACGCACACACGCACACACACACACACACACGCACGCACGCACGCACGCACACACACACACACA
>JBCAUA010039987.1:0-11987 GCA_038406235.1 Peronia verruculata | reverse complement strand
CTGTTGCCTATTTCACGAACTAGGCATAAGACTGCCTAATTCAAGAACTTAGGCATTTTCAGGATCTAGGCACGACAGTAGTCATACATACATACATACATACATACATACATACATACATACATACATACATACATTCATATATACATACATACGTACATAAATACATTGTAAACAATACATAAAACAGACAACAGATAGACAAACAGATGGATATACCGAGAGACAGACAAATAACTAATGCCATAATCACAGTCAGTCGAGATTATGTGTGTCTCGACATTGATGCCTCACCTCAGCAGCTTTAGACCAGTCCTCTAGAGAGCCAGCCCGTACCAGAGCGAAAAATCTGAAATGAAAGTTAAAACAAGAGATGAGAAGAAAGTGATCACATGTCTGACATAGCAGTGCACAGAATCGGGGTTTCTCCTATCCAGCCACAGCGCTGTGAACTTTTCAAACTGTTGTAATATCTTCACACATTCAAACTATCTTCATTACGCAATCCATCTGTCCCTCCCCCGCCTCTATTTTTCTCTCATTTCTCCCCTCCCCCCCCCCCTCTCCCTCTCTCTCTTTCTCTGACTCATTCTCTTACTCATTTATTTTCTAATTTAGCCTTTCTCTGTCTGTCTGTCTGCCTGACTATTTTCACCCCTCCCCCTTTCCCCTCTCTCTATATCTCCTTTATTGAGGATCTGTCACTCTCTATCAATGATGTTCCGCGTGGAATAGTCTGACACAACGGCGAACAGACAGGTAAACCTCCCAATGTCCCGACTACCTGAATACATGTACTACGCCTTGCATAATAAATGATCAATCTTGATGGTTCCATTCGAAAAGCCTTGTGCACATCACCTGTTTTAGGCTACAGTAACTGTTTTGTATTGTTGTAACGAATCATGTTGTGCAGTGCGCACACGAGAGGTCATATGCATATTCATGTAGCTATTTATAGCACCACGTCAGGAGAGATCGAGTACATTCCAGTGTGTAACTCGTACGGTCTGGGCAGTTCCCGTCCTGCCTTGCATGCATGTGTGCTATAGCACGTGACACACCAGTCGTGCCGAGAAAGCACTAGAAGGAAGCTTCTCGATGGATGATGTGTGTATAAATACAGAGCCCAGTCAGTGAGAGGAAAAGGTGTCTAGAGTACGAGTGTACTATCGTTAGATAGTAGCTGCCTTGTACTTTATTGTATATAGTGTGTAATATAGCCGATCACCTGGATTAAATTCTGTGTTATTATACGACTTGCAGGACTCTTGCTTTCATTTCTCCGCTATTGTGTGAGTCTCGTCCACATCCACCGCCTGACTGCCACTTTTAAGTCACGACTACATCTACTCAACACTGAGACCTCGTGACAATTGTTGTTGTTGTTTTTAAAACAGGTGGTTTCAAAAGAAATGCCTAAAACTCCTTAACTCCCAAGTCACTTGTAGAAACTTATGTTATGTCACTTTTACACCCCTTTTCTTTACTTTCAAACCCCTACTTACAACCAAAGGATAAAGGGCAACAATGTGTTCACATCATCAAGTTACAGACACACCAGAGATGTCTTACGCGCGCCAGAAAAAGTTACCTTCGACAAAACTCGGGTTACGTCAGCTGGCCAGCGGATCAGCCACACGAGATCTGTATATTCTTTTGCATTTCCGGATCAATTAATTTAAAGTCTGACGTTAATGCAGTTTAACCCAATTTAGAAAAGAGACATTTTAATTTGAAATTTTGACGTCACATTTATGGGGATACCTAATTTTGCTCCAAAAATATGGCCTTTGCTAAAATAATAATAATAATAATAATAAAATAAACATCCAAATTTGAGGTTTTGTTTTCTCTTACATTCTGACATTTCTTAGTGTAAAAAAAGAAAAAGGTGTTAAAAAATGGATATAACCATAGTAAGTGCATGACCCAAGGTCATTCAATGGAGGGGCCGATTTATTGTCAACCAGGTTTTGGATCCCTTTTGTTGCATGCTACATACAGTTGACAGATGTCAATCACCACTATTTTATCACATACAGGCAAAGGGGGAATGAAACACTTGTTTATGACCTTGTCTAGCTTTATCTTGAAAGCTAATGAAGGAAATGGACATGGATAACCATTCTGATGAAAAAAAAAAAAAGGTCACAATAACTCAGATTGTATCAGTGTGAGCTTTCACCAGGCACTCGAAAATAAAATTCCACCTCCTATAAATAGTGAACGTTTTCGTTTGTTTCTTCTGCTGTTTCAGAGCACAGTTGTGGACTATATAAAATAATTATAAATTTATAGACACTCTTGCACAGAGATTTTCAATAATCACATAGCTCAATAGTGTTATGTTATTTTTTGACCGCGGTTGTGGACAGCTGAGATAACCACCACTACAGGAGGTTGAAAAGCCTATAAAAACCATAACCATAGACACTCTTGGTTTTGAAAGAAACAGATATGGAGGCCACATAGAGGCACTCAAGAACCCGGAAATGACTCCATGCCACCCCTATAATGATGTGGGGTAGAGAACAAAATATAAGAAAAAATATACCATGAAAGGCAGGAAAAGTCGAACAAAAGCCACGGAGGTCATGAAAAGAGGGCCACTATGTGAAAAGGCCTGTTCTAAATCCAAAGGCCGAGTAGAAACACTTTCTACGTCAGTTTTTCGCAACAATAACTGTGGTTTATTTTCAATATTTTGCTGTCGACTCTTTTTATTTGTAAACCTATTGTAACCCAAAACACATAGAAATACGTTATTTTTCTTATTTCTTTTCTATTTTTAATTTTTATTTATTTTTTTATTATTTATTTATTATTTATTTAATTTAATTGTTTTATTTATTTATTTATTCATCTTTTTTTTTTATAAACTTTGGAGAAAAATCGGTTCTTAGAAAGGAAAAACCAGGAAATTTGAAATTTCTCATCGTGGCATTTTGAAAAATTTCTAGAAAAATTTATGTTACTTATGAACAGCTGAAAATATGTAATATATTAAATATTGTTCCAAACAACACGCTCCACTGAAATTTGGCGGAGGTGGTAGATTTCGAAATTAGCCGTTTTAGAGCCGTCAAATCCAAAATGGCAACGTCACGAATGGCAACCGTTTGAAAAAGTCAATATATTTTTTTCACTGTTCTCCTCTAATTGTAACATGAACAATTCCATGGAAAAGGTGACAAATAGTCTGTCCATAATCACTTTTTTCAAAATGCAGTAAGCCCCCTCCCCCCCCCCTATTTTAACTTTTTTTCTCTTTTTTTTTTTTTTTTTAATCTAAGCAAGTTATTAAATATCCGTTCTGATTGTTTTCACTGCAAAACGTCAAGAAAAAAAAAGGCGGAAAATTTCTGAGAACTGTCTCTCTGCAATTCACAGTATTGCCGTCTTTCACTTGAGGAAACTCTTTAATGCCATAATTATTGACTACCTGAAGGAAACTACAGTCAGTGGATAAATATCTAGTATTGGGGCAGTTACGTGGCCCTTTCATTTGGATATAGCACTTTTTTTTTCCCCAGGAACTAATAGGAGAAACAGTTTTGGTTCTCTAATAAAATAGTATAATATACAATAATGTGTAGTGATTAGGGGAATTCATTGCATGTTGTGGACAAACCTATTGTAATAAAAGCCCAGAAATATCTGCCTGTATGTGTCCCAGTCCAGTCCTTTTGACTTTGCCTTTATCCACAATTCCTTGCTAACCTAGGGAAAGACAAACCAACGGAAATTGTCTTTAAAATCCATCAAGTAAGTGTCGAGAAAAAAAAAAAAAACAGTGCGAGACAGTCTAAATTAAGAAATAGCATTCATAATTGTTGTGTAGATATAAAACGACAAAAATAACTTTTCAATAACACTGCTCAACAAATTTCCATTCTGAAAACATCATGTTTTTTTAAAAGTATTTTTGGTCAATGATCTGAGATCTGAAGTTGGAGTTTAGATAACACCTCAGATTTCCATGATATTCAGGGTTATTATTTTAAATTAGTAGCATAAAACATAGAAAATCGCTGAGAATAAAGGTAAATCATGATACATTTTAATCACACTTGTATAGAGAGTCCGTTTCGCGCTCAAGAAAACAACAGCTTTCCCCAATCATACTGGGGTTAAAAGTTTCCTAAAATGCACTTTCTGTACTCCCATCATACCTTTTGTTTCCTTCCAGTATGTAGATGTCATTCAAGATATAAAGGTGATGCAAAACAGATATCAAGACAAATAATTTAAGATCCCAACTGACACTGTTTTCAGCAGGGTTTCCACCAAGTCAGAATAGTTGTCCACTCTGAAATTTCCCATAAGTTTTTTTTTTCCACAACCAAGTGGAATATTTCCCAAGGATGCATGTTCGAGTGTCCTAAAATCAAGTAGACCTGCAGGTGGAAGTGGCACAAGATTCTCTTGATCATGAGGCGATGGTTTTAATGCTGATCGGCAGTTCGGTATACAATGTCTGATGTCCTTTTCTTTAACAAACTCGCAATTTTCATCATGCAAAGGTAACAGTCAGTGTTATGCATTGTTTGGTCACCACAGATCAAGAGGACAGCAAAGAACATAATATTATTAAGCTGGAAATTAAACCAATTCAAAATTCTTTAATAGCAAGCCATGCCCATGGTTTGTCTTATTCAGCAATTTTAATCCAAAATAAATTCTAAATGCGCATTTCCGGTCAAATAGCTGAGCATGAGGGTGATCAATGGCTCTTTCAGAGCATGAAGGATGAGATGAAACCCAGTCCTTGTAATGCTCTGTGCGGTTGGTTTCCTTTGACTCCGCCTTCTCTGATATTATGCATTTCCTTATTTACACATTGCCTCTGTACTGTTGTGTCAAGATACGTTATTTGTATGTTGGAAATAGAGTAATTTTATACATGTAAGCGTGTAAAAATGAAAGGAGGATGAGATAATAGGGCGATGTACCAAGATGTGAGGAACTGTCAGAAAACATTGTCAAACAAAGATTGCCTACAATAATCAGAGAAGGTGGAGAGAGAGAGAGAGAGAGAGAGAGAGAGAGAGAGAGAGAGAGAGAGAGAGAGAGAAGAGTAAGAAGTAAGGGGACAATATAGCGGAGTGGACTGGACTGGACGGCACTTTAAGGCAGGCCCATCCCACAGCCGCAAATTTCGAACGAAATGGTGACATGTTCAACACCTTAGCGTCCACACGGCCAAGATCGCCCGCCTGGAGAGTTCATTGTAAACAGCATTCTTTCCAGTGGGAATCTGTATCTAAAATGTCCCCATTTGATCTTTATGAATGCCAATCATGTTGCAGTTATTACAGACAAGAAAAACATTTCATGCAGCATAAAGAATCTCTACGAGATTTTATCAGTTAAATCCAAAACTGCAGAGTCACCATATGCGACAGTCCGCAGAAACGGCATTTCCTTTCGTTTCTTAAACGATTTCATATTTTAATTTTCAAGAGGAGAATCATGTCAAATTGATGTACAGCGTGTAAGCAAATATGTGCATTGAACAGCACACATCAAAGGCCAAAGAAATAATGTTATCAATCAGTAAATAATTTGCGTGACAACATTATGACCAAAAAGAAAATAATTACAAAATGAAGTCGCATTCGAAAAAACAAGAGAAAACAAGAAAACAGAGAATACAACGAACATCCGTTGTTGTGACATCTCTCGTCAAACAATCCAGTATTTGCTAACCTCTTATTAAAGTAGCCCATCACGCCACTGTTCCGACAACGATTGACATGGACTACCACTTCGGCATGTAAATCAAGCCGAGCTTGAGTCCCCAAACGTTTTTTTTTTTTTTTTCAGCCTCTGCTCTGAGGAAGTATATACGTTCATATGGTACAATTTTAAATTTTGGAGTGAGTGACTTAGCTTCATTTTCTATCACATTGATGCATACGGTGCTGAAAATTTAAATAAGATTCTCTAGAATTTTGACTTAAAATTGAGTACAAATTCGGGAGAAAGGGGGGAGATATGGCTCTCCTAACCATCGGTATGAAGAACAGAACGAGGAGATGATAATAATATAGACTAATTCATAAATATGTTCCCACTGAAGTACTGATACAGCCGTGGAGGAGTTACTGTACCATTCGTAGTCGCGATACAAAGCTTGTGAAATTGAACTTCTGACTTTTAGAGTTGAATTCTGCAACCGTCCTCCCCTCTCATCTGTCACACTCAACAGGCGGATCGGATACGTACTGCATACAGCCACATTCTTTCCGTGGTTGCTAGATTGTAATGAATTATATTATATTTAAACTTTTAATCCTCCAAATATCGTCCTTTACTTACTGTTACTTTTGACCCTATCACTAAGTCAATAATCACCAACTCAATCTTATTAATACAGTTTTCCTTAAACCTGACCTAGAATGAAGAAACTGTTTCTGCGATGAAAGGGATTTACGGCTGAGAGACAATGCTATTTGACACGAGCTGTGTGCAATCTGTTGATGGGCAGCAGAAAAGTGTGTCCATGAGGCGGAAAAATAAAAGCATAAAACCGCAAGTGTGTGAAGACAATCAAAGGACAGTCATTTTGTTTGTACAACGGATATTAGCGAAAACGAAAGGAACCCATTCTATTTGTACTTGCCAAATTTCCTATCAACTGGAAGAGAACTCACAATCTTCCTGGTAGGTTATTTAAATATAGGTCAAACCGACACTGCCTTGCGACTCAAAGTATACGCCAAGCGTGCGCATCTCGATGTTGATATTTTAAATGATTAAACTGAATGTTATTCCAAGAAAATGGCGATGTATTTGGTATTTTCAACGCCCCATTCTATCGAACAATCTCTTAGGATCAAACACCCTCATTAGTCTACTGTTCATTTATTGCCGCCTATATAACATCAAACATAGTAAACTATTTGTCGGCTTAATCTAGGTAGAAAAATACAGATCTTTACGCAGCAATGTTGTGCCCCAGGTTTGAGATGGACACATTCAAACAGTTTTCGAGTCTAAAAACCTTTTATGCATTTTGTTGAAGATTTATAGTATAGATTAGAAATGAAAAGCGCAGACAAAACATTACGACAATTAAGCAATTAAACACAGCTCAATACAATAGTGATATCTGGAGTGATTGTGATAGTTCAAAAACATTTCATACCTGCTTTAGCGAAAGGGATGACCATGTGAGAGTTTTTCAAGTTTGGGTTAAATCTTAACCCGACAGGGTGACGCCTCAAGCCTACCACACCCGTTATTTCACAAGCAATCATTGTCACATATAGTTGACCATAGATGTTTATAGACAACTCATGTAGTCAGGGATCATACAAATAAAGGTCTGCACATACAAACCTAAACTAGTCGACAATATTCACACAGTGGAAATGATTTTTAATGAAATCTCTCAATAGAAGAATGCGACAAATGCATACGACGGCCATTTCAAAATCTATCTCGTCCGACAGTTTCCAACGGAACTTGATAAAACTTGGTGAATATATTGTTTAATATCGATTGTAAAGCGCTTAGAGCCTGAAATTACGGGGATAAGCGCTATATAAATACTCTCTTTTAATATCATATCTAAAAAGTTACGTATTTTTGTTACGTTCCATGCAATACAAAATGTTCTAAAAATTTTTGAAAATGCCATATAGCGAAAATTCAAATTTCGCCGTTTTTTCAAAACAAAAACCCAATTTTCTCTAAAACTTACCGACCGAATTTAACGCGCATACGTAACTTTTTAGACTTTGTAGTGACAATGATGCATACCAAATTTGGTTTGAATCGGTTTGGAAAACAAAAAAAGGAGATAAAAAAACTGTCAAAAAAGCGGGTTTTGAGAAAAACGCGTTTAAAGTTGTTGTCTTTTTCCGCGAAAAATTGACATGAAGAGTTTTTTGCTTGGCTTTCAACCTCGGAACAGGTTTTTTTTTTTTTTTTACATGATAGTCCTCTTGTCATGACTTCTGGGTCTCTTGTTGCCGTTTTTTTGGCTCTCTAGGCGTATCTTTTATCAAATTGTGCTCTCTACCCGCTATCTTTGTAAGAGCCACTTCAGGTTCTTGAGGGCCTCTGTGTGTCCCCCATATCATTTGTGAGAGCAAACAAGAGTGTTTAGACCTTTACTATGACATATAGGCGACAACTGAGCTATTAGTAGCAGAAAGATAGCAAAATGGCAGTATTTATTGGGCGAGGAATTTCATTTTAGAACACTTACATTGATAATTTGCATGATCAGCAGTTTTCTCGCCTCATAGTGGTCATCCAGTGTCCATCCCTGGCTCTGAAACTCGTGATATTGCTAGGAGAGATGATATTCAAGTGCCTTTTGCACCCTTTGCCTATATATAATCAAATTGCAATAATCAACGGCCTCATATAGCAGCCAGATGAAGCCAAATCCTGACTGACGATACGCTAGGTCTACCTTGAATCAAACACGTTAGAATGGACAGCAACTTTTTGATAGCATTTTTACACGCAGAAAAGTCAGTATTTTTAAGAGACAACAAAAGCTCAAATTCGCATTTCTTGGGCAAAATCTATATTTCAGGACCCCCCCCCCCCCCTTCAGTGCATTTTTCTCAAAATGTGTTTTTGTAGGACAAATATGCGTTCTACTTCTTTATTTATGGAGCAATTACGATGAAATTTTACAAGAATGTAGAATAGAACAATATCTAAATTTTTTCTGAAGAGATTTTTGATATCATGTTAATTTTTTGAGAAATGTGAGATTTTGGGGTCAAATTTTCGGAAACTCTGTGACCTTTCCACGTGCCATATTATTAAAATATAGTTGAAAGCAACTAAGCACTTTATCAAAAATCTGTTCTAAGAAAAGTTAGATAGAAATGTTAACATATGTACACAAAATTACAAGCACATGGGTTGGAAAGTTCAGAGCCTGTCGAAGGTAAAGTTATGCAATATCGGGTAGCAAAATCCAAGATGGCGGCCGTTGCCATGGCACCCATGTGTAATTTAGAATTTTTTTTTTATTGTTTTCCCATGATTTGACCACGCCGAATTCGATAGTAATGGTTAAAATCATCTCCCCTAAGCAGTTTCCAAAATGACCCCCTGGACCCTCCCCCCCCCCCCCCAAAAAAAAAGAGGTGTTGAGAAATCAGTGTAAGGAGGAAAAAATTCCTTTACTTCATGTCATTGGAAATACTGGATCAAGAAAAAGTTGACAAAAGCTATAGTATTCAGAAGAACACAATCCCTTCTCACCATAATTATGGGACCTTTTTTATTTGTGTATGTTAGAAGTAAAGGGCTTAACACCTCTTTTGTCTGGCAAAGGAAAGTAACAGGACTGTTCACAATGATCTCCTTTTCTATAGAAGAGAATTTCAGAAGAAAGTTATTCTGAAGCAAACATATGGTCGGTCGCATGCCATAGGGGCGTATCCCGAAATGTTCATTTATCAAGCTTTTTTGCTTACCTTGGTCACCATAACGAGTACTACTACATTGTGTGTTTTTCTTACGCCTTTCAATCCTAAGAAAGTAGGATTATCTCGGCTTTTAGAAGCTGACTAGGTTTGCTGAGAGTTTTTATGGGTAGAAATTTGGAATTTGGAAATTTTCCTTGGACAGCGGCAATCAGCCTACTCTTCCATCGATTTTGAACTGCCAAGGGTTCTTTAACGCGCGTAACATACACACGGGACCTCCGAAATATATTCATCCTTATCCGAAAAGGCTAGATGTCGGGCTTTCCTATCCACAGGAAACCAAATAACCGTTGAATCACTGAAAAAAATGTGGGTTTTTGATCTTGGTGTCCTGTCATCCCCCGATGCAGAACCCGCAAGTCGATCCCGGCCTGTATATGTGTGTGCGCTCGCCTTTTCATATTTGCCTTTGTCCTCCTGTATTCACGGGTGAGAGAATGTGCAGAACGTGACAGAGTTTTTATCATCATCATCATCATCATTATCATCATCATCATCATCATCATCATCATCATCATCATCATTTCTATTCGGGGCTTTTGAATATTAAAAATTAAGCCTTTTCATTTAACAAGAATCCAATGTCTTCTTTCTTAAAAGGTTCGCCTCCTTCCAAAATATATATCCTGAAATCTCCTTTCCTTGTCAATGCTCCATTCAGTCTATAACGTTGATTTCTGCTCATATTAATGTTTTGACAATATTTTTTACTATACAGAAGAAGACAAAACGAAATTTGGGCCTAGCTTATATATCGACATTGAATGTCGTGGTGCCAGTACGACGACCTGGCTTCACTTTGTAATGGAGCCACACCAGTCGTCAGAAACCCAGCCCACAAAGACTTCTACCTGTCATTGCCTCACAAATAAAATGTTCAGTCAATGTTGTATAGACGCATTTAATATCCCAGTGTATTATCATCGTCATCATCATCATCTACATCATCATTTTATAAAATAGAAAAAGACTGTCCAACCGGCAGCTAACTAAACAATTAAAAAAAAAGCAAATAACACATATAAATAACTTCATCTTGATGTTGAGAGCCAAATGTTCGAGTCGACTTGGTTCTTGTACCATAATTTTTACTGAGCATGTCTCAAACGAAAAGAGCAAAGTGTTTTGTTTTTGCTTTTGGTTGTTGTTGTTGCTGTTGTTGTTTGCTCCCATTATATTTCATGTATCTAGCCAAGGGAAGTAATCTAGCTGGCGGTAGAATTGGCTCGTTAAAGTCGGAGTTTAAAAAAAAAAAACAACACATAGTGTTTTATCAGAGTGCGATTAGAAATGGTGACAGACTGGCGGCTTGACCCAGACACAAAGGATGCTAACTCCCACATTCTGGGTCGACACCAGGTTCGATACGTGGCGCGCCTTATCTCGCGGGCAGCTCACCTATCTTGTCCGGAGTTCTGTCCCGCTCCTGCGTGGATGCTGTAACTGCAGTGTGTGATGTAACTAATTATACTGCCATCCAGACCCAGTGTCTTTCTTTCGTTCTTTCTTTTGTTCTTTCTTCATTCCTTCCTTTATTCCTCTGTTCTGACGGTCTATTCTTCCATTTTTTTCCCCCCTTGCGGTATTCTCGACAAACTTTGAGCATATGGCATTATTGCTATCAATGTAAAGATTGTCCATTTCCCTTTCTGTGTGTGAATTTTATTATCATAATTTTTTTTCTTTCTAAATTAGACTAATTTAAGTAGAAATCAGATACTGGCAATTAAAGACGACTGGCGTGACGTTGCTGCAGCTGAATTAGAAAATGGCCGACCATTTTTGTTAATCTTTAAAAATCCTTATTAAGCCATGCTGCTAAATGACACGTTTTGGGCTTATTACGTAATCTGTTTCAGCAAATTTATTTCTGAAATGCATGTTTGGATTGATACAGAAGCTCTATGTGAGAAAAACAAACTAAATTAAACATTCATTCATTATTAAAAATCACGTGATTGCTCCGATGGTCTCAGTTTGACGAGCGCCTGATTTCATAATGTCGGGTCTGAAATTTACCTCTCTAAATCTGATCACGTTATCCTTTCTATTTTTCACCCCTTCCTCCTCCCCCCCCCCTCTTCCCCGTCTCTCTGGCTTTCTCTCTCTCTCTCTTTCTATCTCTCTCTCTAAATCTCCAAATCATCCAGATCGACAAAGCAAACAAGCGCCTTGGGACAGCTGTCCCCTAGAAAGTTTAGCCTGTTGTCAGGGCTATCGATCTGTGGCTATCAATCTTCCATACCTGCGTGCACTCAGAGTTGTGTTCAGAGAGATGGAACCTTCTGGTAATTCAGACAAACTCACTGTTCTACAAACACATACAATGCACTCACTCCAGCCAGATATCAGTGATTTGTCCTGCGGCCTTTGGAAGCAGAGGTCGGTGGTTCGAATCGCAACGGTTGCATGTTGGATCCTTAGAAAAGATACTTTACTTACTTTACTTTACTTTTTCTTCCTCTTATGCCTTTTACAGCGTCGAGGGGAGATGCAGTTTTCGGACGTGGGCCAGGTGTG
>JBCAUA010039976.1:0-11987 GCA_038406235.1 Peronia verruculata | reverse complement strand
GATAATATTTTACTAATGCCAAAGAAGGAGTGGACATGGGGATTGGCGATGCTCCTGTTATAAGTGATTTCCTGTTATAAGCGGTCCTGTTATAAATGGTTCCGACTGTATGTTGTTTTTGTTAAGCATTCAGTACTGAAATAGTAGTTAGACTTTCTCAGCTTGAAGTGGCGGTCAGTTTTTGCTGAGAATTTTTGTGGGTAGAAATTGGGAATTTGGAAATTTTGCCCAGACAGTGGCACTCCGCCTACTCTCCATCAATGTTCAACTGCCAAATTTTCTTTAACGTTTTAATGTATACATGGGGCCTCCAAAATATGTTCACCCTTATCCGTGTAGGCTAAATATCTGGCTTTCCCACCCAAAGGAAGGCAGGGGAGCATTGAGTCAGTGAAAAAATGCAGATGTCAATCTTCGTGTCATTCCATCCCAGAATGGGAGAACCCGTGAATGGAAACCCCAACCTTACCGATGTGGGTTGTTTTCACCATGGATCAGACGCCAGGCCACATGGCCATGACAGCCCCTATCATACATGTAATTATGCACTAGTAATGGGAGCCATCTTTGACACAAGGCAAACTGAGATCATTCATATCAAAGATTGTCAGAGATGGAGAGAATTATCAGAGCAAGTGTCTTTAGTAGTGCTGTGACAATTTATCAGATTATGGGATTTATGAATGCGAGGGTGATTAATTCAAGGGACTCGTAATGCCATAGCTTATTGAATGGCATGTGCTATAATGCAGTTTGTTAGGAGTGTGAAAATGACTTATGCTGCCATCATAGAGCAGTGATGGTAGTGTAGATAATAAGGTTGATTCAACTGATCACAGCATCCTCTTGTATCATGTACAGTCTTTGGGAACTGCCGTAACCAATGGCTAATCACAGTCATTATTATTAAGAACACCCATGTCTCATGTATGCATATACATTATGTTGTGAGATTGATTGTCACTTCTGGCCTTCATGGAGGATGTTATTGTTAAATGAAGTGGCCCCATAGCATACATGTAATTACATTGTATCATGAAACTTTTCATATTGTCAAGTGTATACAATGTATTTGAGTGGAATATATTTAAAAAACTAATGCATTGAAATCATCTGGGAAGGGGAAGAATAATGTTATTATAATTTTATAGTATAGTTATTCATTTGATGAGAAAGAGATTACCTCTGTTTTTTTTTTTTTCTCCTCTCATGTGTGTGTGTATGTGTGCATGCTTTGAGATAAATAATGTATAAGTGTATTCATTTTATTTTTATTCAGTGCTGGGATGAAGGTTGTAATTATCATGCTGGAATGTGGCCATTTGGCCACTCCAATTATGGAGGTTCTCGTAATCTAAAATTAATGGCATTGTATTATCAGTATCAGTCCATGTTTTTGGGGTCTTAGGTCATTTATACCATTGTGAAACATAAGTGATACACTTGTAAATTTTTGGCTTTTTTTTTTGTTTGTTTGTTTGTATTATGTTGTTTTATACATGTTGTTCAGAAAGAAACAGGCCTTAACAGGACATTATGTCATCCCAGAATTAAATTATCCTAACTCATACATGTAGTTTTATGTTCTAGTTAGGACAATGGGGGGCAATGACTTGTGAACAAGTCCAATAAGCCCCAAAGGAAACTACATGTACATGGACCCGGAAATTTGTGACTGACACGTATCCAGAGAGTTCTTAACTGAATGGCTTTGGTCAGCAACTGATGGCCAGCCATTTGTCAGCATTCAGCTAAAGCACTAACTTTTCTCTGCATGTGTCTTGTGTTGAGTGATCAAATTTTTGTCAGCGTTAGTAAAATGGTCATGGTTTTGCAGTTTATATCATCTGGCTTGTCTTCAGAAGATTGACTCGGAAGAATGGGTGTAAATCTGTACCACTGCTAATACATGCAGCATTATTTTATGAAAATGGGTCCGTTTTTAGAAATTCTGAATTCGCTTTGTTGTCATTTTTTAAAATCTTTTTTTTTTTTTTTTTAATCATAAAGTTGCTGGTTATCAAGGGGATCCACTACCAGTCCAGTGCCCAAAGCAGTCGCTGACTGAGTCAGTCCAAATACACATATATACATGTATTACATATAGCAAACAAAGACAAAATTTAATGAATGTATTTCTTTGGTTAATCACATTGTTAAAATAGTAATTTCTCAGTTTATCACACCGTTTTCATAAAATACTTAGAGGTACATGTATTAAGAAAAAATGGTACTGATCTTTGAATCACTGCCAGAGGCAGACATTTACATATTTGTTTATTATTGTCATTGTTAATGTTGTCTTAAGGCTTATTATGGGGAAAACATTTTTTTTTTTTTTTTTATTTGATATTTTATTTATTGATGGCCAGGTTAAAAAATATGGGAACAGTGTGAGAAACGCATGCCACTGTTTTTGACCTTGTTACTTTGAAGTTAAGCTTTTAACTGGAAATTCAGCATCTTTATAGGTGCAAAATTTGCAGTGCAAACAAAATATTTCTGTACTCAACTGAATATTGATTTCCTGCTAGAAGTAATCTTGATCAGTCTAAATCATAGAAATATTTGATTTCCAAGTAGATTTATGGGACTGGTTCACATGTGCCAATTCCCTGTCCAGAATTTAAAGTTAAAAGTTGCATGTTGATTGTATGACCAGGTGCATGTAAAATAAAGTATATGTTGAATTTTTGCTTTGGAGTTTGTGTTTTTCATAAATGTCTAAGTAATTCCTTGATATTCGGGAAACCAGTTTGTGACCTATACTAGAACCAGTGAGGATTTCGGAATGTGGATTTTGTTTTTGTTGTTCTATGATTATAAATTGTATTCAAGATTTACAACTGATATATTTAGTTTTGTTTTTCAAGAAATTTAAGCAAGAGACAACCCAAATTTGCTCAAGGTAGGATGAAGCATTTACATTATATGTTGTGTTTTGTATCTAATTCAGTACATTGCAGATTCACTATGATTAGTTAATTATAAGGACCTGTCCTTTTTTTTTTTTTTATACCACCACCAGTTTAGTTCAGAGGTCACCCTTTTCTTGGGGATTTTTGTCTATTATAAATTATAATTAACATAGAAATTAAATCTACACCATTCTTGGTGTTTTGATACCACAGTTCGATCGTGTGGTCAGTTTCTTACTGGCTCTGAATACAGCCCAAGTAAAAACATTTAATTTATGCCATACATCATAACATCCAAAGTATTTTCATGACAAAGGCTTATTCCATATGTCAGGGCATCTTGGTTTCTAATTTATGATGTGCAGCACATGTCAGTCATCACAAAGAGATTAAAGAAATGTTTCAATCTGTACTGTGAGCATCAAGATAAACCAGATGATTTTTGCCAAGCTATAGCATCCCCGCAAGTTGTCGTAGCTGGATTCACAGGAGCCTTTATTTATGTTATATATATAATTATCATCACTAAAAACAAAGTGAACAGACTTAGCTTACAGCATTGGAATGAAGTGAGTTGACAAAAATTACCAAGGTCAATGTAACTGACTGACAGTGTTTATTACTGACAAATTAAAGTGGTTGTTCACCATTTTCAGTGAACTGTCAGACTAATGTCACAAACATACATTGTATACATGCACATATGTATGCATTGTCAAGTCTGGTTAAGGTCATCCCTCAAGACCAATTAAATCAAATGCTGCTTTCCAAAAAAGTTGACACTAATCAAAATAAAAATATAAACGAAAAAATAACATTGCTCACATGGGAGTTTTGGTTTCTAGCAAGAATTTACTTAAAGCAAAGTTGACTTGGAGTGGACTGTCCTTATATGGAGATCTTCCAGAGGTAAAATGTCAGCATTTGAATCAAAACCCAACATGGGGATCACGATAAATTATAGGGAGCTGGTGGGCTGCAGTGGGCAAGCATGAAAATGCTCTTCCTTCTGACCAACTACAACTGAACTATATGTACAAAAATGTACAATTATTGAATGAAAACACATGGCATGGAACAAACAACACTGAAGTCTAGAACAATTTCACCAGTGCATAAATTTCTTCCCTTTGGACACTTCAGGGTGTAAAACAAAAAGGCAAACTATCGTCTTCTTCTATAGCCAATGTTTCAAAAAGGCAAACAATATCATCTTCAATAGCAAATGTTTAGGGTGGGAAATTCAATTTATAAATATGCCTGAAGTCAAAGAGATGCTACAAAAGAAAAAAACAAAAAAAAGACGTGGGAGGGGAAAGAAAGCACACACAAAAAAAAGATGTGAAAATACAGATGAATAATATGATCTGATTCCTAAAACAGAATCTGTGAGGTCACGGCATGAACAACATGAACAATGTACATGTATACACGATCAGGTCCACAGAATTGAATCAAAGGTGTGAAGGTGGACAGGTGTTTTACAATTACATCTCTATGCAGCAAAACAATCAAATCTCAATAACAAAATCAACAAAGAGAAACATTCAGACCTATCACTTTCATCAAACAATTTCAACAGAGGCGGTGGGAAACACATATGGTACTGGGAGATCACATTCAAGAATTTTAGAAAACAGAAGTCTCCGTTGCTTTACAGTGACATCTCCTGTGTCTTAGAATAGAATGCAACTAGAGTTTGGAAGTGTTTGTTCTTATTTTATATATAATACTTATATCATATACATTTTCACACATACACACTCCCCACAAGAGGCAATTAGGTCCTTAAATCACAGGGTTTGATACAAATGCTGTGCAGGTAAACAAACTAATTTGCCTCAAAGGCTATCTTGAAAATAATAAAGGGTAACTCCCCATCAAGCCAGTTTAACTTCAACATTTTCAAGGAAAACAATCTGTGTCTATCTCATACATCAGCATGAAAATGGTGATCATTGTAACTCTGTGGCATAAAATTAAGTCATCCACAAGATAACACTGGGATTCGGTGAACAAATGTAATTTATGCTGGACAGGTGCCCATCTCACCGTAGTCATGGTCAACTACTTCTTATAACATGTACACCAGCACTACATGTTTTGAATCTGCAGACATCACACACAATGTACATCCTCTCTGAATATACGAGCCTGATGAGTTATATAACACGTCAGGTACACAATTTTCATGTGCAAGTGATGCCTGAGTGAGTCACTTCCATGTCTTTTATTCCACATACATGTATGACAATTATTCTCCTTAGCAATTGTTCTCTGAGTATAGCGACCAAGTCATGAAATTAAACAAAAAAATCACACCTCGTATATAGTGGAAGAATTTACAAACTGAACAATATGGTATGGACAAGAAACATATTGACTGCATGATGAAATCAGCCATGTGCCAAGAAATTTCACAGAAGAACAAGCATCTTTTTTTCTTTTTTAACCTGTTATTAGTTTTACTTAAGTCTGGACTAAAACTAAAAAGACAAACAGGGATGTCAAATTTCCTACTTTTTGCCCGTCAGTAATTTCTCTGTTGGCCCCAAATCCGGTATTACTTTTATGTGTTGCTAAAGAATATGCCAGGAACATTTCCTTCTTTTTCATGTAGATTGACATCCCTGGACAGAGGATTTTTCTTGCTTGAAGATGGGCTTCTAAGAATACGTCTTTAATTTTCACTGTATTGGCTTTTGGTGGATGTTAGCTTTTGGCCCATGGTCAATTCTATCATGTCACAAATGATACAAATGAATGTTTCACTACCACAATGATACTGTTCTTGATTCTCCTAGTCCTAGAGAAAGCATTCCAGTCTCCCTATAAAGTTATCAAATGACCTCATATGGGCAAAGAAGCATGTGTGGTTAGCTTTTTTAAACTACCAAATATATGTACATCGTTTTGTCATGTTCATTGACCTTACATATAATTTAAAAGCACGAGAAAATTATTACAAGCATTGGTTCTTGCATTGCAAATAATAGGGAATTTAAAGGGTGCAACTAACAATATGTTATGTTGACAATATTTTAATGAACATCATAGAGTTTAAATGTTCCTTCACGAGAGACTCGGACATAGATCATACATAACTGCAGATTCAAAACAAGGGCACAGAATTTCAGGTCTTTACACTTACAATTCTTGCAATTGCAGAAGACAATCTGTCCTCAAGCTTCACGTGTCACTGATGCTACATTTGTATGGGCAAACTACGTACATGTTAGCCCATGTTGTATGACATAACCAAAGGATAATGAATTTGACAATATCAACAACGGGTTTGGCTTTTTCCATCAGATGGCATGCTGAAAGAGATCATCTCCATACTTACCTTTGCAAGATAAAAAGCAAGTCTATTTTTTTCCCCTAAACGTATCGATGGTCGGCGTATCAAACCTCTGAAGTGCCGTTTTTGCAATAACGCACCTCAATGGTTTGATGTGCCAACCATCAATATATACTTTCTATTTCTTTTGTTCACTTACATACCTGCTCAAGGAAAAATCCAGTCACAATTTTCATTACCATATCCTTTGACTTACACTGCAAACTGCCAAGATCAGAAATTTGTGATTCCAAAACGAACAGAGCAGGTATCACACTGAGGAAGTGTAGAAAAATTAAAAAGTCTATCCACACAGGGAATGAATGTACGACAATTTTGTGCTGGCTCGAGTTGCAGGAGGAAGAGCCCCTAGGACTTATATGTAACTAGATAGAGACAACAGATTTTATACAGATGGATACAGACATCTCCTTATGCAGAGCAACACCCTGGCCTTCTGAACTGGAGTTCACAATAACTTCTATCTGTCGACTGCCTACCAGCATATTTATTTTGCTTTCAACAGGAGTGACAATAATTTTCCTTTCCACAATGGTCCGTTTTGACAGCCTTTATTTTCTATCATGATTTCTAGTATCCAAGTTTATTAGACAACTTGAAATACATGTATAAAAGATATATTTGAGCTGATGTTAAAAATGAACACAAAAGGTGTGCCCTCATTGTTTCAAATATTGTCACTGCTCTACTGTAATGGCATTGTTCATTTTCAGCAGTTTTGACACGTTGAGAAAAAATGGTTTCTAGTACAAGTCATTCAATGAGCTATGACTCTAGTGAATTTATACAGGATTCTGTTGGTACATTTCTATTCTAATGGCCTTATCTGATAGCTCTAATGCTCAAGAGAAATGCCAAAAGACAGCAGTTGCATTTCTAAACTTAAGCTGTTATCTAAGAGCAGTGACAATATGCTGCCTGTCTGATATAAACTACAACTGACAGTGAACATAGTAAATATACATACATGTAACTCAATATTATTATTACGAATGATCAATGGTTGCTGAAGATCACTATGGTAAACAAAGACAAAGAGCTGCTGTTAAATAATCAACTGAAAGCTGTTTCTTGAATGAGCTGAACATGTATTGCAAATGCACCAATCACAACAGTGGAAAATGTTTCAGTAATTATAAAATTAACCACTTTGTAGAACTTTGACGCACAGCACACTAAAAAAAAACAATAGAAAAACAAAAGACACACACAGACAAATCCGCATGTTGAATATATATATGCACAACACATGGAGGGATTATAAATTGGACAATCTTTGTACTTCACTTGTAGCTTTGGGCGAAAAAAGACAACAAAAAGCGATGGTGCTGCAGATTGTTAGTTTATAATTGTGTTTACATATAAAGAGAGAAATGAACTAGGCTTCACTGATGGCAGTCACAAAATGGTCCTGATAGAGATATCTAAAAACATTCTTGCTGCTGTGAAGTAAGACGGTTTTCTTCCTATCCAAGAATCTGACAGTTTTTCTGGTCTTCATTGCTGACACACTGACTCATCCGTTTGCCACTTCTATATCTCCCTACAAGTTACAAGTCTGGGTTTTCCTTTTCATCTCACCAATGTCTTTCAATGTTCATTCTTTCATAGCGCTGATGATCTTCCTCCTATTCTCTGACAGTATTAATGTTATTTGTCTAAACTTACAGAGATGCATGTCACACAAAGTTCAATGATAACCTTGCTAAGACATGAGACTGGCTACAATTTTACAAAAGGCCATTACATTGCAGAGACTTTTCGAGACTTGTTGCAAAGATGAAGAAGCATGAAGCAAAGTAAGGCAAGCTACGAATCTCTCTATCATTTTGACAAGACACATGCACTGAAGTGTTTAATATAGAACTTGTCCAGGCTGTGCTGCACCAAACTTGGATACATGGAATAGGAGAGAGAGAAGGATGTATAAAGAGATAGAGATAGGAGGGACAACATCTTAGAAAGAGTGAACAGGTGAAAGTTCTGAAAGAGGCAGAAAGCTAAGTGGATTGGGAAGAGGTGGTTTATGGATCCTTGCCCCCAAGGAACCTCTATTCAGCTCAACATGACCCACATTAGCTCTAGGTCCTATAGCTGTAGGATGAACACTAGGATACAGAGTTTAGAATCTCATTGATTATTGAAGTTTCTATGACAAGTAGCCAACAAAGAAGTTTTTACTTCATTCCTCAAAAACAATCCAAATGGTGATGCTTTTCTGTTGTTCTCTTTACACAACAGTACAGACTTGTAACATCACCAAAGGCTGCACAGCTAGACTGAAGTACAATAGTGTATGTATTTATTCATTAATTCATAGCCACTTCACTGTCCATTGTTTATTGTAATGATTGAAACATTTTTGTCCACATCATTTTTTTGTGGTTTTGAGATAAAAGTACATGCATTTGGTCCATTTATTACATTATTAGTAAAACATGCAGACACTTATCTTCATGCCAATGGAGAATAGGCAAAAAAAAGTTGGGATTTTTTTGTGGTTGGCTTAGATCACGTCGATGACTCAGAAAAAAAAAAGGGTTTGTGGAGTTTCCTCAATATCATCGAAAAGACAGAAAATTTGTGTAGTCAAAATTGTGTAGTCATTGTGACTTCATCCTCTCCCTACAGAATCAAAATGTTGTACATGTATCTCTACATAGCAGAGAACATAAAACTCATCAAAAAACAATCTTGATGACAATGACATCTTCTTTAATTCACCATTCTGTTTCATCAACAAAAAAATTCACAAATCATCTTTAAACATGAAATTTGAATCCATGTACAAATATGTACACTGTGTAAATCAGCTAAATACATACAGATGATTTTTCTGTAACCTTGTCACATTTATGCTTTATATGAAATATATGGGAAAATTCATCTCCGAAAAAGAAAATCTAAAAAACCTAATGATTCAAGCTTTTTACTGGCAGTCATACCAATTTTACTCTCGTTGACATCATCTAAATATTGAGCTGACATCTATATGACTTATCACGGACAACTGAAACAAATTCTAGAATGATCATGGAAATCGATATTGCTTATATTATGACTATGTGACAGTTACACTTTGCTATGTGGGTATTGTGAGATTTGTGAAATGGGTGTATTTGCTGCAATACTGTGTGAAATGGGTGTATTTGCTGCAATACTGTAATATATATATATATTACATATAATACAATTGTCAAAACGTGTGCAAGCTTGGTGAAACAACCCAAATGTTGACCCTAAATGTTTCAAATTAAAATAGATTAAAGCATGCTAAATCATAACATTTACTGTTTGCATGCAAAATAAATGGAATACCTAAAATGCTACAAAAAAAATATATAAAAAATAAAAAAGGTGGAAGACATGTTAATCTGTGAGCCAAAAATTATACAAATGATTGTAATTCCAAAAGACATTGGTCTAAAATTCCATTCCCACCTGAAAGGTTTTTCCTCCAAGTCAGCACACATTTGACAACTGGCTGCCGGCTTTGATTTTGTAAAATCAACTCTGAACACAATAAAAGGACGTTTAAAATGTTATCACATTCATGAGGTGAAATAGGAGCCAAGAAAAGTGGCCAGCCTAGTCAAGTGAAGTTGTAGAGCCATATTTCAATTTTAAAATTCCAACTTCATTCACTTCTTTCACATGTCATTGAGATGATCCAATCACTGAAGTGTCTGATCTGTCAGCAATCGAACAAATGTGTTTTACCTGAAACTTGGATTTTTGTGATCTGTTAAAAAACTTAGATTCTTGAAATCTTGAAGAGAAAGATTTTCATAACTGGCGGTCATGGAGCTGGTCTGGAATGTAAATATGTTGGTTCTTTATTGGCTATATCATGTTCAGGATGTCTGTTTGAATCTTTCTGGAAAATTTGGGCACAACATGATCTTAACATGAATTCTGGTCAAAAGCATATGTGTGACTCCTTGATAGGAAGACAAACAATCCCAGTAACTCTTTAAAACCAAATGCCTCGATTTTCTTAAATGAAACAAAATCACAGATGGAATTCAGCATCAATGTCCCAAAACATGAAATTTTATGCTGCTGTGCACTAATTATCTTCTATCATATTCATAAAAAAAAAAGTGTTTTATCAATGTAGTATGATCTGGATACTTTCAAATATTAAATGATCCAGATACACATATACATTTTCTTGTTTCTTTTTCTAACTGTTACCATCTACCTTGTAACAGCTGAGTGAAAGTAGCCTACCTACAAAATGTGAATACTCTGCCAATATAATATAATGAGGCTGAAGAACCTAATAGCTTGTTCATTTTTGATGGGATTAAACGGCACATCAGCATAGTCATGGCTATATTGTCCCTGGCATATTTCTATACGTTTCCAGCTTAAGATATTGTGTTGCTCGATGATGAAAGAATTTTGTATGCTCCAATCAAGATGACGATAAAAAAAATCATGGACTCCTAATTTAATGCAAGGAGCAAGAAAGGCATATATAATATCATTGGTGATGACAACTCTAGCTTATTCTCCTGACCTGCATACAATTCACAATCACATATGACCACTGAAGGCTCCAGCAAATAACACAGTGAAGGACTGAAAACTGAAACGTAAACAAAGATCATCACAGTGGACAACACAAAGATTAAGATCACCACAGAGTACAAGGCACTTGCAATCCATCACCTCACTGACTACAGCACATGGAACATGTAGTCACTATTCTAAATTTCTACAATAACGGCATACACCATTTTTGTCAGTTTTGAGACATTCGAAACAAAATTGTTATAGCACATGTCAAATGATGAAATGTACTATCATGATTATCATATATTAACACATGCATGACATTCAAACAATGTGATACTTTTTGAATGACAATATCTTATGGCTCTCAGGCTCAAGAATACCATGAACAACATGCACTCGACTCTGGCAAAAAGAAGTACATGTAGGACTTGTCAAAAACAATCCCCATTATTTGTGATAAAAATCCTGTTATAAACATAACTAGTGACACTTTCTTAATATATCACCCCTGGATACAAACACTGACATAGGCAGAGTATGAATAAACAGACAACACAAGCCATTTGGACATATGTCTCACGGCCAGTCGAAATGAGACGGAAGTCGCTGGGCTAGAACAGAGAAATCGGGCTTTGAATGTGATGAGGGGGTCAGACATCAAATTTTTTTTTAATTGCAGAAATAGAAAGTGCATTCATCTCTGAACATGATAACCTCAGTCTTACCCTTGATTTATAAATGTTTCCTCTTTAAGACCAGGTTTTAATGGGAGGAAAGCAAGTAGATTTTTGCATTAGGCCCTTGATTTAAACTCCTTTTACTCGGAATGTCGGTCATTATCTCTACAAACTGCAATATCTCTGGCTAGAATAGAGCTAGCTCAAAACTTTTTTCACTACCTGAAACGTTTTGAAATAAGCATTCACATGATACCAAAAACCCCATATGGTGAAAAATCAACATAAGTCTCAATTTGACTGGCTGCGAGACTATATACTTGTCAAATGTATCAGATTCACATACCACAACTCTGGCCTGACTATTGTGGCTATTTCAACTATTATTTCTCAACAGTATTGAATTTCTCTTCAAAGGAACACATCTCAAATACAGTCCGTGCCGGCTTTAAGCACGCCGGCATAAAACACGCTTCGGACTCAAGCACGCTAAACGTCTCCTACCGA
>JBCAUA010039965.1:0-11987 GCA_038406235.1 Peronia verruculata | reverse complement strand
ACAATCCTGCCTCAACAAGCAATACAGACACTGAATTTACCCCAGAGGATATTTCATCAAGATTGACTGAGCGGAGGGATAAAGTTAAACGAGCGCGAACTGAAGCATACTCTGGTCAGTTGTCTCAGGCAGAAAGAATGGTGAAGAGAAGCCGTTGATTTCAAATGTGGTGAAGTTGGTGACATTGTGGCAGTGCCGGTGCCAATGGTCGATCGTGGAAGAGGCGACGCTCGAAGCATTTTAGGTGTGATTGTGAACAGGGACATTACAACTGACATTTACACCATAGCAGTGAAAGCCGGGGTTTTGAAGAGGGGCTATGCACGAAACCAGTTTGAATTATGCCCACAAATGCTGCTTTCCATGACTGAGGTAGATCTTGATAAACATGTATCACTTCGATCTGCTGTAATAGCGGAATCAGCAACTGCGGTGGTGGGACTAAGAAGTGTCAAACGAGCAAATGGTCGTGTTTCAAAGCAAAACTCATGTGCAATTCTAGATGCCATGGAAGTCTCTCTTTCACCAACAAATGAATCATTTTGAAAACATGAATGTTTGGTGTGTGTGTGTGTGTGTGTGTGCATGTGAGAGAGAGGGTAGAGAGAAAGGGAGAGATAGCGGGGAGAGAGAGAAGGGGGGCGTGATATATATTTTTTTGTTGTAAATGTGGTATTTTAAGTGCTTGTCCTCTCATCATGTTCCTGCTGTTGTTGTTGTTATTAGAACCTGTCTTTATACAAGATAATCTTTTAATTTTTGTTTTTAGAAACTTATTTTTAGAATAAATAAATACATGTGCTGTTCATTTAACTCAATTTCCTTAATGTTTTAGTAAGTTTACAAATTTCCTGAGTGAAACAGTGAGTTTGTAAATTTACTGATTTTTTTACGAAATTTATAAATTTCCTAGTTTGATGAATTTACTGTAACATATATATATATTTCTCTTTATTTTCATGCAGTGGAATCAAAATTTCATTCATTTTTTTTCCTGTTCTCTTCATACATCAAGTCTAAATTTTCCTGCTTTCTTCATACATCGTATAAATTGTAGAACACTTTCACAGTCACTCAGATCCATCATGTGAGCTGTGATGTGTTTTGTGATTTGACGTGTGCAAGTTTACTGTAGCCTAAATGTGGTTACCTTGGTAAGGAAATTCATTTATAGATATATAAAAATGGTTTTGGGCTGACTATCTTTATCATAATGTTCATGGAAAGAGCAGTTTACAAACACGATTTTGGTTATTTGCCTTGTATACTGTAACGCTCTGTTCTTTTGCGTTTTTTTTTTTCATTGCATGAGAATAACGTTATTTGACCAGTACATGTTTTTGTTTCCTTGTGTTTTATACCCAGAAAGGAGAAGACCAAGCTCAGTGAATATTTTCTATCATTTTTGTTTTTGTACCAAGGTAAACGTTCATATCAGGTCTAATTGTCGAACAAAAATATTGACACTCACTTACACTCATCCAGTGAGTTGTAACCTGTTTTGTGACTTCTTTGTATCTATATGACATGTAGGAGTGTCATCTTAAGGACACTTATTATATGTGTGTGTGTATGTATGTGCGTGCATGCGTGCGTGCGTCTGGATGACGCTTATATTTAAGATTATATTGTGCTTTGTTTGCTTGAGAATTGCCCTCTGTGACAAATGTAGGTGTATGCTCTTTATTTATTTTGTGTGGGCTTAAAAAAAAAAAAAGAAGATGAAGCTCACAAAATGAAAAGTGCTGTTCATCCTGCATTTGTTTTAACATAAACTGTTATGGATTTTCCTTTGTTTATAAACTTTTAAGTATAAGATATTTTTTTTTTCCAGAATAGAAATTCGAAAGGAAGAGATTATTTTTAGAATATATTGAAAAATATAACAAAAGTAATCAGTCATAAGGGCAAACGATTTGCTTTAATTCACGTTAGAAGTTTTATTTTGAAATAAATAATAATTGAAGGTATAATTATCCTTCATCTACAATTGTATGGTCAAGTAAATAACCCGCTCGTAGATTCTCGTAATTTTACAGTGTAGGAGCTAGTTCTTGCTGTGCATTATATTGAGTAATAAAGAAATTCTAAACTTATTCGTCTGCCTTGTATGTTACGTTATGATCTATTATAGTACGTCTTTCAACTTCCTGGTGGAGGTTGTCTGGACGGCCGGTTCTTTGTAAAAAATGTTTTTAAAAAAACAAAAAAACCTGTCTTCACTTTTGAAAAAAAGAATGTCTTTAAAAAAATCCTGTCTTCACTAAAAAAAAAAAATACTAATAATAATGATAATAATAAATCCTGTCCTTAAAATTCCTGTCTTCACTGTGGGAAAAAAAACGCCAGCAATTTATTGCCTATCCAGTTACTCCCTATTATTTTATTATTATTATTATTATTATTGAAGTTTGTGTGTCTACAGTTGTTTATTTGTGTTCTTTTCTACTTCAATATGGCCTCTATTACCATTTCTTTTCGTCATACTGTTTTGACTTTTGTTGGTCCACGTTTTTATTCCTGATGCTGTTCTTATCCTCTTGTTCTTGGACCATGTGTCGAAAGGCCCTCCCACGACGGTCTGAGGTTGTCGCTGCCTTGTTCAGGTCACTCATGGATTCCTTATTATTTTTCTTTGATATGTACAGGTGCCTATCGTCCCTATCTCCTACTCTACTTTTCACTACTCTGTCTACACAAGGATAAGACCTTCGGCCTTTATTTCCTATTATCCTGGTCTGTCTATTTCATGATATTCAAGTAACATATTTATTTGGACAACGTTTATTATAATTTACATTATATACATATTGGAGAATCCCTAAGTCTAACTGGCATATCAGGTATAAAGGTTCTGTCTATCATCTCCCGTTTCTCGGTCGGCAGAGGACAACGAAAGACTATTTTGTTTCGTTTGTGTCCCCATCTCTCGAGCGATAACACGATGTATTTTAGGGATCCGCATCTAGGATCGAGGGGGAACAGGTCAGACTATTCGGCTTCGCCAGTTTTCCCGTATCGACCGCAGTCGAAGCTACTGCAGTCTCGTGCCCTGCAGATTTCTATGTGGGCAGCGTCTGGAGCCTCCGTGGAGGAGAGCGCAGGGACTACTCGGTTTCATGTACGATCGTCCATCGGGAGTTCCCTGGAAATTCATAGTTCTTTCGTTTTTTTTTTTTTCTAATTCGTCCTCCTCCTCCCACCCCCACTCGTTGGTCTCTGATGTTGTTGGTGTTTAACTGCCGGCATGGATTTCCTCCTAATCTACCTCCCAACCCCCACCCCACTTAACCCTCTCTCTCTCATTAAACCCGTTTCCAAGCTACTTATTTCTTCGTCCCTCCTCTTAATTCTCGTTTTGGTTTTACTCTATCTCGCCCCTGTTTAATTAGCAGGGATATCTCCGACCTAGCATCCCCAGTGTTGCTTCAACCTATTTAACTAGGTTTCTTATTTCTATTTTTGTTTTTTTTATACTGGCATCTTTGCCAGAGTTTTTTTTTTTTTTAAACTATCTACCTATGCTTCTCGTCCGCTTTTAGTGTTGTGCAGAGTGTGGTCTTCTCCCCGGTTCGTCATAAGTTTTAGTAGGTCTTCTCTTTCAGCCTTATATATGGGACATTCTAGCATTATGTCGACCATTTTATTACTTTTTCTCACGTATTACATTTAATTTTATCTGCTGGAAGTTTTGGAGCTCTTATTCTTCGCCTTACTATCTTCTGTGTGATCGGATTAATGTTTTTACTCGGTATTTGTGGTTTTAATCTTGCTTCTGGGTAGTACCACGCGTATAGTAGTTTCTATGATCCATTTCCTATTGATTTTTGCCAATCTTTTAGAATATTTTCTCTTATCTTACTTTTTACTTTGCTAAGGCCCGTATTTATGTCTATGTTGTCCTTTTGAGTACCATTTTTGGTTAGCCCATCCGAGATCTCTGTACCGCCTATTCCTACGTGTGCTGGTACCCATACTACTCTTACTCTTTTTTTGTTTTGTTTACTCAGTTCTGTATTAGCTTTTAGTATTTAATTTTCTTCTTTATATCTTCCGTTTTTGATTTCTTCCTGCTGTCTAGTCCTTTGAATTTGGCCACAGCGTCTGTTAATATCGTTACACGTTTATGTTCTGTTCGTTTAAAATTCTCTGTGGCTGTTTTGATTGCTGTTATTTCTGCTGTATTTACAGATACTTTATCACTTAGCCTTTTATTTTTTTTAATCGGTGTTTTTGATTCTGTGAAATACACCCAAATTCCTGTTTTTCCTTCCAGCATTTCTGAACCGTCTGTAAAATATAAAATTGATAAGTTCATGCTTTCTTCAAGTTTCTCTTATTGTGCCGTTTTTATTGCCATTGTTTCTTTCTTACTTATATCTAATGATATGCTGACATCAGTTTCTACCGGCTGCAGTTCCCATGGTGGGGTCTTTGTCTTACTATTTACATCTTCCTTCATCATTTTCTCTTGTTCCTTTTTACAGTTTCTGATTACTGGTTCATGATATGGAAGACTATAAGGTCCGAACGTGAGTTGTTTCATGTACTGGGTGGTCTCTGTCTAAATATCGGAAGTGTGACTTAATGCTAGTTGTTTTCTTCTAAGTTCCAAGGGGGCTATCCCGTTACCACTTCCATTGCCTGTGTATTGCTATTTATTGATGTTTCCGTTATTGTACCTAGAGCTTGGTTTTGAACTTTGTCTAACTTTTCTTTATTTGTACTCCGTACTCTATTGCACCGTAATCTAGTTTCCTAAGCATTAATGCCTTGTAGGCCATGAGTAGGTATTTCTGGTGTACTAGCCATCTTCTTCATTTTATGTATTTTAGCATGTTTAATCTTGGTGCTATTGGCTGTTTCAGTTAATCTATATGTGCTTTCCAGCATAGGTTTTGGTCTAAGGTTAAGCCTAAAAATTTAGTTCTGCTGACTATTTCTATTGGTTCGCCTTCTAACGTTAGTCTGGCCCGTTTTGTTGTTGTTGTTGTTGTTGTTTGTTTGTTTGTTTGTTTGTTTCTTGTTGTTGTTCTTGTTTTTTCGATCTCTGTGTTCTAAAAATCATCGCTGTCGTTTTTCCTGTGTTTATTCTCAGTTCCCATTTTACCATCCATCTTATTATTCTGTCTAAATTTCTTTGCATTATAATCCGATCTCTCTTTATGTTTTCGTCTGTTACCCCGCAGGGCTGAATCGTCAGCGAATAGATTTGTTCCGACCAAAAGAAAGGTTGGAAATACCAGGGTCTATTTTTGGCAGAGGATAGAAACTAAGCCTGTGCATGACAGGTTTTACCGGTCATTGACTCGTGAATGGTTAACCGGTTATAATGACCCGTGACCGGTTAGGTTGCCGGTCATGGTCAACCAGGAACTGAGGTTAAAACAGTCATCAGTTAGCTATACACTGGTGTCTTTGATCTCAAGAAAACTCCGTCCGTCAACGACAGACGTTTGTCCCAATGCCACCCTTTTCAAACCCCTCCCTTTTCTTATTAAGAGAAAAAAAGGGGAAAAACTCTGGGATGAGCTTTACTCAGTATTTAACCCCAGAAGTGCCAAAAGTCCCCTGTCACAGGTCAAGTGAGCGAAACGCAGGCTGAGTATGGATGGCGGCTTTTTTGTTTTTGATCGCAGTAGACTAAGCTCACGGCCATTACAATAACTGGTGTGACGTCATACATGGCAAAAAGGAAAGTATTCAACCGATATATTAACAGGTGATCGACGGTCATGGAGACAATTTACCGGTTAAGCGGTTCACCGTCGGTCACGAACATTGCCGACCATACACAGTAGAAACACTCCAAACTGTTCACAATGCTTCTCACTTTTCGGTGTGAACCTGTTACTGTGTGGAGGAAATGTGTGACCAAAACTCTTCACTGTGAGCCTATTGAACCTAGATGCCCTCCAAATAACAATAGTATTGAGTAGTGTTAATGATTTCATGACCTAAGAAAAAGTATGACGTACCTCTGTTTTTTCCCCCCGAAGCTTTGCGTTTTCTTCTGTGTACGATTCCAATAGTTTATTATTTATCCTAACTAAAAAATTGCGGTAATTTAGGAATGCTTTTAGGTAGTGTAGTATTGGTCCCGTTATTCCCATCTTCTTTGTTTTATAGATTATTGCCTCCCTACAGCTGCCCTATGTTTCTTAACGTCCTCCCTCGAGCTCAATCTGCGCCCTCGTGGTTTATCTTTTCTTTCCCTACTCTTTAGTGCCACCTGCTTGTCTAGGTCTTCCAAGTGGGTTTTGTTTCCCTTGTTTTCTTTTCTCTATTCCAAATTTCGTTTTGGGCTTCCCAGTGGTTTTTATTGTTTTCGTTTTGTTTTTTTTTATTATTATTCCCTATTGATCTCCATGTCCTATATCTTTATCTTTATTTGGCGCTATTTTGTTATCTTTCTCCGAAAAAGTATACCTTACGTAATACCTTTTTGATTTTCATGAGTCTTTGCCTATCACGATCAACCCTGACTCATTATGTCAGGTTGATGGGTGTCGACCACATATTGTTGTTGTTTTTTTACTTTTCTTTAAGCAAATAATCTATACAAAATGTAGGTTTTTTCAAAACTCTATTCTCTCCATGACGATCCTTTGAAAAAGCAACACTTTTTGCTTGATGTGCCCCCATGAACGAATCTATCTACTCCACCTACATTGTGAGCCCTGTTCTAATGTATCACCACGTGCCTGATTCTAAAAAATACAGAATAATTGATAAAAGAAAAAAAAAGAACCCTGTCCTTTTCTAATCCAACACAGATCTACTATCATTCCCTATCTATTATCATTCGCGTTGCTCTTTTTAGAGTCTGTACCTCGACGAGAGCTGGTGCGCTCGTTCGCTCCCTCATGTGGTCACAACGCGAATGCTCTTGCGATTTCTTTTTTCATTTATATAGTTCATTTAATTCACACTATTCCCGTTAAGTTCATTATTTTGGCCTTGTCTTTGTTTGGTTTTAACGAAAAATTTGTGCTGTTCAGTCGTGATAATGCGGCTGATAATCCTAAGAGCTCATACTATTGTGACTGTGAACCTCTAGATCATGCCTAAGAAATATCTATCTCTGTTATTATTTGCGGAATTTTGGTTCTTGTTTGTAAAGAATATTAACAGCCAACAGGTTAATTACCTTAATGATGATGATGATACTGATCATGATATGTGATGATAAAGAGCCAAATGACTAATTTTTTAGTGTGTTCCAGTTTATTAGCCTAATTCTTCCTATTTGCTATTTGGCAAACCCAAAAATAATTATTGTTCATGTTCTATGCCCTAAATAGCTAACTGTGGTTTTTATGTTTATTGATTAACATGAGTTTGTGCCACTCGAAGAGGGGCTGACCAGCCATCAGAATGCGTGCGGCCAGCGATTTTGTTTTCTTCGATGCTCGAACACAAAGCCTTTGTCGTCATCACATTGCCTCTTTTCGTATTCTTGTTATTCTTGCAGTGTTTGGTACTCTTAGGCCCGAGCCATAGTGTATCTGTGTCTGTGTTTAACTCTCGCACCGCAGCCGCATAATGTTATAAGCCAAACTCATTTCATTGCAGCCGCATAATGTTATAAGCCAAACTCATTTCATTGCCACGGGATACAGTGCGTCTGGGTCTGACCACGTGCCCACCTGGTATGTCAGCTCGTGCGTTTTTTGTTTTTTTTTTATACCTGCCTGCGTTATTTTGTGTCTTGCGAGCTCCCAACATGACTACATTCGGCTGCAGTGCGAGAGTTAGACACAGACACAGATGCACTGTGGCTACAGTCTTAACTATGTAGTGATGTTAACCAGACTTAATAACTGCCTAGTGATATAACACGTAATAAATTAATGTTTCATGACTGGTGTTTACAGCGAAATCAGTGATTTCAACTCTAAAGATCCCCGTATTGGCCTGGGATATCTGGTAGGTAAGTCCCTATTCTCATCTGCAGACAGGGAAACCGGCCGTCGGTGGGATGTCTCCCATGGAAGACCATTTCTTGATGTCTCCTGGGCGAAATTTCTTCTCCCCTCTTTCTGGTTCTTGTCTTCTGTTTCGCTCTTCTATCACGATCGCCCACGGCACTTTATCCATTGAAAACAGAGATTGAAATTTGTCCTGTTTCTCCTACGATAACATAGGTGGGCCTACCCTGTTTACTACTGGGTTTGACCCGTACGGGGAGAAAGTGATTCTGACACTTGAGGTGGTTCAATATGCAGACTGTTTTCCCTAACCAAGAATCTGCTTTGGCCCGGCCTTCGTCTGAGACGGGCGGATGGATGAGGCCCACATTCATCCAACCGGTCGGATCCTATCTCCCTGAGCTGAGGATGACCTAGGATCAATTCTGACGAAACTTGCCCGCGTTGAACGTCGTTCCTATGTCACTGGGGTAGCCTCTGGATCCCCCAGCATTATGTGTCCTTTCTTTAGATTCGGTTGCGTATGGGGCGCTCTGCTGATGTAGACATCAAACAAATTGTACCGAGTCACATGGGCGTTGCAGGAAATGAGACAGCAGATTCCATTGCCTGGGTCGTTTAACATTGGACCCCCTGCATGATCAAATCCCTCACCTGGATCTCAGGCCGATCATCAGTGAGTACATCAAAGCGGGATGGCAAGGGCGATGGAGTCAACGGCGTGCAAACAAACTTTACTCTATGGAATCAGACCTGGGACTTTTTCCAGGATCTGCCTTCTTCTCAACTCGTTCTCTCAAGGATCTTTTTGGCAAAACAAAGCCATAGGCCATTCTGAACGTTTTATTCTAGACTGGTTTGTTTGTTTGTTTGTTTGTCTTGGGGTTGAACTTCACATCAGCACCTTTACAGCTACATTGTGTCAAACACTAGGTTCGTCTCTGTGCCAAAATGTTTATCAATTATCATTACAAATAACATTGAAAACATGCGGCATGGCCACATTGATACGCTTTTTAATATACCTTTTCTAACTAGTAATCGCATTCAACTGTTCTAGGCACAATGTGGACGTAATCATGCTGGAATCGTGCTGATGTGCCGTTTGATATAACAATACAACACAAACAAGCATCTCTACAGAACTGGCAGAAATGTTTGTAGTCATTAAGCTCCACAATAGGTTAGAGTTCTCCTCACAGTGTTTACCTCGTATTGATTGTCCGATAATGGTTGGTAATAATACCGTTAATGATTTGTGCTTATTACAACAAATGTCTGAAGAGCTGACCAAAATGTGTGTGTGTGTGTGTGTGTTTGTGTGTGTGTGTGTGTGTCTGTCTGTGTGTGTGTGTGTGTGGGGGGGGGGTCCTGTGCTCATAGAAATGATTATGACTGTAACCTCCTATCCCGCCGCCCACATACTCGCACGCATGCACGCACGCACACACACACACACACACACACACATACACACACAATACAAACACAGTATTCATTCCTCCAACTGGATAGCAACTGTTCGATCCATTTGCTAGAGTTCTGTGCGTGACTTTGATAGGACCTTGCTGGGCTCTGGAGAGCTGTAATGTTTTACACACAGTATATAAAATAAGGAACTAAGTCAAATTTTTGCTGCACATCATTTTTTTTATTCCATTATGCTTCTGTATCTAAGCCGTTCCATGCCCACTAACAACCCCAAATGTATATAAACAAAACAGTGTATACCTTTTCTCTAACTGTATAACTCCATTTACTTGCTCCAACATATATTCTCCATTTTATCAGACTTTGCTTAAACAGTATGCGATTAATAGCACCATTTAGAGGAAAGGGAAAATAACTGCACGATGAATAAATTTACTCTCCACAGTCAGAGAGATCAAAACTAAATAGATCTAACTCTCTAGTTATACCGAGCCTTTGAATGTGTCTGACATTTTGATGAATCAAACTTCCTATTTGAAAGATGCTGCGTACCCATATTAGTTTATTATGGTTTTATCTGTGTGCATAACAATGTCATAAGATATACTGCTGATACTGAAAAAGTAAAAGGAAACCACAATGAAGAAAAACTTAATTCATCTGTATGGACCTAAAACATAATATGTGCATAAAAAGGGAACACTAGCAGAGCTATTAGGAGTTAAGCACAAGCAAAGAAAAATGATTAAATTCAAAATGAACTATTACGCATTATTATGCTCTAGATCACTTCAGAATTGAAGAAATGGCAAAGAGAGACGGTTTCAGGCTATGTTTACCACACGTTAACTTTTTTTTCCCCCAGCTCTTGGTGCGATCACAGAAAGCTAGACTTTGAAAAGCTCTTTTAGTTTTCATTCTCTTTTCTACATCATATGGTCTGAGTCACTCTTCAATTTGTATATTTAGCTCAGTAAACATTTCTCCTTTTCAAATCCTGTTACTGTATGTGTGTTTTGAGATCCTTATGTGGGGAAGTAGAATACATCTTGGTATATGGCACCTGTTGTCTTCATTCAGTTCTCTGCATATTACTGACATCTATAATCATAGCATGTGTCATCCACGTCTCATAAGACATACGTGTTACAAAACAAAAACTTTATATGTTGAAAGAAAAGACTACATAACAAAAAATGTTGCAGTGAAAATAGCTGTCAAACATAATAAAGAAATTTGATTAGTGAAATCATCTTATCACAAGAAGGAAATAGCAGCATTGATTATTAAGCTTTATATTATAAAACATTATGAAAGAATAAACATTGTTTTAAAATATATTTCTTTTAGAGAGCAGTCGCATCACAGACACTAAAACTAAAAACAAAGCAATACAATGATTACTGAAACAGTAACAGAGGTTAGAGCACTAATCATTTGTTCTTCATTATTTTTTTAATGACCTGCAATTACTATGAACCCATATCAAAGTAGAGGCATACAAATAACCACACTACTTCTTTATTGTTCAACATGATGCACAACAATTAATAGTTCGTGCCCTGCACAAAGATTGAATGGGAGATCGTTGTGCTCAGTCCTATTGATTCCCTTTACCAGACATTTAAAGAGGGATTGAACAAGAAGTGTAAAGAGGAAAAGAATCACTTTTGCGCCAGTAGATCGAAACACACGCCATGAAACTTTTCAGAAAAAAAAAAATATGATGTGAAGGGAGTGTTTTCTTTTTATGATTTTATCAATCTTCTGGCGTCAGGTCAGTCATTCGAACGACAAGAAGTATGCGTATTTTCCTCTTTACACTGCTTGCTAAAACTTCTGTGGCTGGCAAAGGGGAGTAATTGGGCTGGTCCAAATGATCTCCGCTTACCTGAGTTCCTCTTTTGGGAGTGGCAGATAGTCTGCGAAACGATCTCCCATTGAAATTATTTGTTTAAAAATTCAAATATAACTAAAGAAGAACAAATTTGCATTTAATTTATTTCACACTGAAACAAACTCCCTTAAATTCAAAAAAGTGGTTGGTGAGATCAAGATTGTATATTTCAGACTTGATTTTATTCCAGTGATAAAAGGCCTCTGTTTCAATAACCAACACTAAGCACGAGCATTTTATTTTTATTTAACTGCAATTTCCATGAATGAATCGTTATCATTTTATAAGAAATCGGGAATCAGGCCATTCACATAAAAAGCAAAAACAAAAATAAAAGAAAGGCGAAAAAAAAAAAAAAACGAAAAAACAAAGGCCATGGCTAGGCGGACTTAATGCCGTGTAGTCTCCATGGGTAGACGGACTTAATGCCGTGTAGTCTCCATGGGTAGACGGACTTAATGCCGTGTAGTCTCCATGGCTAGACGAACTTAATCAAATAATAGCCTAGAACAACCCCGCTGGCTTAACCTGCTGGGACCCTAGACGAGCGCAAGTCCACCCTAATGCTAACATGTAGCCTAGGTCCGAGGAGCGGGTGACGGTTTAGATCTAGATCCAGATCTCTCCATTCTACATCTGATTCAACTACATTTTAAAAAGAAAACAAAAAGAGAGAAAAATACAAACTTTCTGTCAAAATGACAAACACACACACGATACAAGGAATA
>JBCAUA010039954.1:0-11988 GCA_038406235.1 Peronia verruculata | reverse complement strand
CCCCCACCCCCCCACCCCCATCATTCTTTCTTCTTTCCACATGTATTTGTCTATGGCTTTATCAAAAGACCTCATCTGGAAAAGAGCTTCTCATCTTCTTTGATACAGTTCTACATTAAAAAAAATAAATAAATTGTTATCATTTTGTTTCTGAATGCGCGTCCTTTAGAATACTTAAATTAAAATTTTCCCTTTTTTTCTGTGAAATTACCAATGTTCCTGTTTGGGCGGTCCATGAAATGATTCGTTTATAATTTGAATGCTTTTAGAAAATGCCGTTTTTCACTACTTGTAAGTATTATTTCTGCATCTGTTTCATATGGTCATCTAAAAAATTGAGCTGTATTTTTTTTAGTTCTAGATTTTGAAAAGACCGTTCCTGACATCTTTGGAATCACTAGTATCTCAGTATGTTGTGATTATCTGTATTCTCCATAACAGACGCATGGCAAATAAGATATATCAATCAAACATGTAGATTGTTTGTCCAGATGTGCATATCGGGGAAATAATTCCAGTGATTGAGAGAGATAGTTAAATGTTAAAATGTGTGACCTGAGTGCGTGGTTTGTTATTACAATTTATTAGATTATGATGATAATATGATAGATAATTAAAGAAAGAAAGAAAGAATGTTGTATGTTGTGCCGATAATGTTCAGCTATGCAAATAATCCCCGAAGAGCGTCCAATAATTTTTGATGATGAATTTACTCAAAGTAACCTAGCAAAATAATAATAATAATATAATAACAATAATAATGACAATGATAATAATATTAAAAATATATTATTTTATGCAATAGACAAACAGTGTCCAGTTCGAATTACAATGTTTTTGTAAATGATGGAATCAGCTGTTTGTTGTAAACATTCCGGCTTGAGAAGCTTTGGCCTTTCATCTCTTCTGGGATGTTCGAATAAACCTCAAATTTTATCATGTTCGCTAACTTGCTTGAGAAAACCGGCAGAAAAAATATGAATGACTGCAGGCTACGATTGTGAGGACACAAACGTGAAAAAACTTTTTTGGACACATGCGTGTTTTAATATATTTTGTTTCCTCGTTTGATAATAGATAGTAAAGCGCTTAGAGCCTGCACTGTACGGGGATAAGCGCTATATAAATGCTATGTATTATAAATGCTCTCTATTATCGTCTTTTTTGTTGATTTAAAAAAAAATATGATTGAAATATGTTCCATCACGTGGACGTTTACGATCTATAACTAAAGCAACTGTGCAGCTGATTTTCATTTAAAGTCTAATAACCTCATCTTTTCATTTTCATAATCATCATACCAGATCTGATTTCTGATCAAATATCTTGTGTCTTATTGGAGAAATGTTGTTATATCTGACAGTTCTTATTTGCAATAAAGTGGATCACACAGTCTGCTGATCAAATATTTGGGACATGTTGAGCAAATCATGATAAATTTAACATTCCTACAATTTCAGTGGTATTGAAAACGGATCACAAAAATATATATTTACTGATCAAATGGTCTCTATCGTATTGGACAAGAGTTGATAGATTTTACAGTTCCACATTGTCATTTTCATTTAACCGGATCACATATGTGGTTACTGATGAAATATTCTGTGTCATATTCACGATTCGCTGGTGGGGTACTAAAACCTCTTAACCCAAGAAAGGTAAATTTTACAGGACAACAAAAACTACAAAATAATAATAATAATAATAAAAATATAAATAATAATATATAAGAAAAAAGATCACGTCAACATATTATAATCATGGTTTGGGGGGGGGGGGCGCAAACATACTATTTTTGATTTATTTATAAAGTATTTTTCTTAGTTTCCATTACAAATTTTACTTCCTGTTTTTCACGCACTGTAAAAAAAGAAAAAAAAAATCCGAAAAAAAAAAAAAAACTGTGGGTTATGAAGTTTCATCACTCCACCAGTGTGATACATTTTGTTGTAGCAATATCACATATCATCTGCTTTATCTGATCTGTCACTGATATCGAATCTCCTAGTGCCATGTCTTCCCTGTGTTCAGTCATATCCTGCTTGCCATCGCGCCCTCAGAGTTAAAATCAGCTACAGCTATGAGTATGAATCGCTGTGTTAAACAGTTCTAGTTCAATAATAAAAACATAATTCACTTTAACCCTGTCATCGCTAATACTAAAAGCACGCCAATTTGAGACATATTTAATAACTGAAAAGTATGTATCTTTATCAACCAAGGCACGAAATTCTCTGTAATAATAAGGATATTCACTTTCCAAGAACTGGTTAAAAGACTGAGAGGGAACATTGACATCAATACATGTATACAAAGATCTTGGCATTTCACGGGTTCAAGTCCCGAAATGAAAATGGTTGCCATAGCTTTAGGCCTGTCCATATATCACATACAATTCATTTCACCCAATGACAAGCAATATTGTTCATCATGTTATATTATACAGACACTATGATATCTGTATACGTGTATTATCGTTGTTCTATACATATATGTCACCTGAATATGGTCCATGTTTTGAGTAACGGTCGCTGTGGTCAGTTTGCCGGCTGGACAGGAGGTCAAAGAGGGCCATTGTGATGACGCAAGAGACAAACAAATTACATTCCTAGAATGAGAGAACCGTAGATCTCCGTGTCTACATCGGAACACTCATTTCACTTTCCTCTTATTTCTATATAAGGGCCAAACAAAAACTTATAAAGTAGCAAAGGAACCGACGGCGTCACTTGGCCTAGCATCACTATTAAGTTGTTTTGCTGCTTTATAATTTGGCCTTGTCTTATATACACGTATGTTAATTTGTTGATCATTTTGATATAATTGGAAAAAAAAAATTGTTCAAATTTTGAGGGCCATTCTAACCTTATATCAGAAATAGTCAATAATAACCACTGTTAATCTTATACATGAACAGAATCTAGCTCATTCTGATATTGAGCACTCTTGAAATGATTCTATTTTTTATAGGAAGAAAACCCGCCATCACGGCTAACTCCACTGGTATGTAGTTAAACTCAGACCAGGAAGTACTTCGACCCAGACCAGGAAGTTTTGATACGCCTCCGATTATGCTGCTTTAGTCAATGTAAATTATTCAATATTTGTCCGTCAGTGTTTGCAGCCACCTCGGTAACAGTTGGGGGTAAACTGCGGTAAGAAATTTCCAAACAAAGCCGTGGTGATCTCTAATATAGTGCTCGGTTTCGTGCATGTTGTAAACAATATGGCTCTGTCGGGGAGCTGAACGCTGATGATAATGTTATCCCGTCGCTGAGCTATGCTATGAAATGATAGTTCCAACTTTATACATATTGACTGATGTGGCTTTTAAATAAAACTAAAGCCAAGGAAACATATTATTTCACCGCAATATTGGATTTCGACATCTCACATTGATATGTTTTTATATTTGTACATTTAGATATCAAGAGTCCTTGCCATTTCTTCATTATGATTTTCCTAACCATTGATTGAGTGTTTTGAAGCTTGCTGACATTTTATGCCACTCCAGGGTGGACTATAAGAGTTTAATTGATTAGAAAACATTCCACTTCGACCAAAAGACCTGCATTCGGAAAGTTAAAGATGAAATAGATTCAAGTGAAGAGTAAGCACCCATAACCAGGAATACTCAGTTGAAAATTTAATATGCAAGACTGATTATCATTCCGCATGCTGATAAACTGCTGATGTAAAATCAACGCTACGAATTCTGCTTGGCTTTTTCCCATTTGACTGTTGAAGGGCCTTTTCTCCCTTTTTTTTTTTTCTTTTTCTCTGAACAAACGAACATGGAATCAGCTATACAATAAAGTTATAATTTGGTTATATGAAGGCAACTCTTGGTGTTTGCAACAGATGGACATGGTATCAGTTGTGCAGAATTATAGCAGCAGAGCTATTATTACGAACCCCCCCCCCCCAAAAAAAAAAGAAAAAGAAAAATATCGTTCCTCACAAAAACAAACAAACAAATAAACATGGATGTTATCTCATTTTAGGTTCAAACCTAAAGGATGGGTACCCTAAATTATTTGCCTCAGCAGTACTATTGAGTTATGTATAAACATTCCATTTCGTATGCTTGTATATTTCGTGTTTCATTTGTGCCAGACAATCTATCTATGCCTTTGATTGCCAACATTACTTTGTACAGACCTTGTTGTTGTCGTTTTGAATATACTACATGTGTAATAATGAAAGTATGTTCATACAGTAGACAAACAACGATTTACGCTTCCATCCTGCAGCCAACAGTTAAAGCAATATCACAACAAATTTTTTGTTCTTTCTTTTGGTCCGGGAATCCACTAGTTCAACTTGTTCTTATATTATCTTTTTTCTTATGTTTTTAAACAGTCAAATATCAGTAGTGGACTAGCACAAAATGATATAAACTGACTGATTTGAGGAATATTATAACACAAGCTTTCATTTAGCTCACTCAAATTAGCTGCAAATAAAACTTCTATTGATATCAAGCGCGTGCATTTCAAACAAAGACATGGGGATTATCCTGAAAACTATGTCTGTAATTTCTAGGAATCTGCTGCACATGCAGGAAATGAAAAAGATACATTTTTTTTGTTTTTGTTTTTTGTTTTTGTCTTTTGGAGAGAGATCACCGAATGATTATGCCGATAATAACTGAAAAAACTGATTTTTTTTTTTTTAAGGAAAGAACCGCAGGAAGAAAAGGCCAAATGGAATGTTCTGGACCACTTTTTCTAAGTCGATCATGTTTTTTGTTGTTGTATTGTTTTTGCCTGTGAGATTTACTAATGTTGACTGTAGATCTTACTGTTGGAGCAGAGTGGGGATGCCCGCAATTTGAGGTTATCTTATCTGATCATCTTATTTTTACATAAATATATCACATATAAGAAATAATATTTATTATGATTTATGTAAAACAGAGCTTTGTGTTGATATTTCTCGTCAGTAACGAGACGCCTACACATTGAGGACAATGTGTTATCTCGTTACTTTTGTTATATAGAGCGTGAGCATTTATCGTATTTATTTCAGGTAGCAGGATTTTGTCCTAATTTTGTTCTTCCCTAACCTACCGCTATGCCTACAAATTTCAAGATGTTGTATAATTGCTTTTACATAACACAATCATTTGTGGTATATATACATATAATATATAATTACATAAGGTAGCAGGAAATTGTGCTAAATTTGTTTTTCAATACTGAGACTCCGTAGAGTTTAACACCTTGCATGCCAAGCGCAGTGCCAAAAGTTTCTGAAATTCGTAAAAGTGCACCAAAACATGAAAATATCTGTTTCAGGGACCTCCATATTTGTATCTTTTGAGATAAACTATTAGAACCTTCCTTAACTCCATTTTTCTACCTGAAGCTAGCAGACACCATGAACAGTCTTAAGACATGTGGTAAAATTAGTTGCATTATTTCATTATTATCTTTTTTATATAACATTATCCTTTGCCGCAATTTATGTGTCCGATTGCATTGCAATAGGGCTTAATTTCTTGTTCGTGCCCATAAATTATGCATTTTATTTATGTATATTTTACATCATTGATACGTGTATATCGAAGACAGAGCTTAGTCTTTAATGATAACACTTTCGACAAATTTAATTTTAGATTTTTGTTCCCCGCAAAGAAATGTCTATAAATAATCAAATGTCCACAGTCGTTTTGTTGTTGGTGGAGTTTACACGTATGTATTTTTGAATCTTGTTTCGACAAGGAATTCAAGCTCGATTTGAAAAAAAAAAAAGATGACAGTTTTGGATGTGAGAAACGTCTAGTGTGATGAGGTAACTTAACTCTTGACAGCTGTAGAAAGGGAATCAGAAGAGGGTATCAGATTAAATTACGTAGGTATTTTAAACAGCTTTGTTACAAAACGAGAAGTTTGGGAAGGTTTACAAGAAAAAGGAGAGCTAAAATGCAAGCGATGACAAAATTCAAATTTGACCGAGACAACTGGAGTATTTGCTTATATCCGCTGTGGTTACATAATTATTGGTGAATCTTATCTAGAGTTTAGGACGCTTTTTGTCTGTGTTTCTGTAGGGTTTCTTTTTCTTGTTCTTTTTCTTCTTTGTTTCGAGGACACTGGAGAAATTTGCATCACAAGACTAGTTCCGGCTTTGTAAATACGTGATGATGTACAATATGTCATTAAAAAATAAAGAAGACGACGAAGAAGAAGAAGAATGACCTTAAAAAAAAAAGAACAAATATAACATTATTTATTGTCATTTATTTGAGCGATTTTGTGTTAAAACAAAGCTTTGAATTAATTTTGTTCGTCAGTTATAAGACTGAGGTTTGATAATCATGGATTTAGCTGATCATGTACTAAACAATATACTTTTTTTTATACCCATACGGACAGTCAAGTGACCAATAACGAAAGGGTCTAAGTAGGTCAGGCTATCATACAAGCATAGATCATTAAACTACTCACAAGACACGACACGTCTGTCAAACCTAGAGCTTCCAAGTACGTACGTCAGTGTTAGATACCATTGCGAACAAACAAACAAACAAACAGGCTGTAACAGCGAGATGTGGCAGGGTGTTGGTTCAGCATAGAAAATATCTGCCCATTTGTTTTGTGAAGGGAGAAACTGAACTGACCACAAAAATATCTGAGTTGATTCTTTATCTTAGTTATTGTTACACTTAGATTGACCCATCATTGTAATAGCTCTAAAATATCTGTGTTCTATTTATATCTTGATTTTCTCATGTAGTATTCGTCAAGTAAAAACTATCGTTGTGTATTATTATCAGGCTTCCAGCTGTATCACCATACCTTCTCTCATTCCTTCTGTCAATCTCTCTCTTTATTTCTCCATGTAACTCTCGTACTGTCTATTAGTCAATCTCTCTGTCTATCTGTCTCTCCACCACTGACCCAGTAATGCGTTTTCCATTTTTCTCAGCTCGAGACAAGTATAGTAGTTCTTACCACGAAGAACTTTCGATCGAACTCACACCATCATCTAAGTCGCTCTTACAGGAGATCCATGGTCTATCCACAGCCTCTTTCTTTAAGCACACCTATTCCATCCAAGGACCTGTCTGGTGAATAATTACAAGTAAATAGACAGACAGACAGACACATAAATCGCTATCTCTTAGGATAGAGAAATAGGAGATTTTAATTTATAGTTTGTTCCACACTTTAAATCTGTCTTCATAATATCATGAAGTCTAACTTTCGACCTTTTTTTTTTTTCGTCTGTCTTTGTATCTTTCTTGCTTAATTTTCTTTGTCTCTTTTGTGTTTTCGTTCTTTCAAGACATTAAGTTTAAGCTTGTTTATATAGAATATATAATACATGAACTGATTAAACTACCAAACTCGCCATTTTGTTAAAATCAGTCCCACTGTCACAAAATCTATTTGTTTGTATGACTGGAGCGGCGAAGGCCATGATTATTTGACTATTCTTCCATGATCATTTTTTTCGGTATGTTTGATCATCCTGACTCGTGTGTACTGTGCCTTAATCGCTGAAGTATGTCGCAGTCCTAACCGCACACTTGCTCGTAACAGCACGGCAATTTATACACAGTGAATTCTCCCTTAATTTGTCCATTGCAGTTTGACACAGGGATATGGTTTGTTTCAAGTCTAGTTATACCGTACTTACTCTAGTAAACCCACCGCTAGTCTAGCATGTGAAGAACATTCAAAATGTAGCGTATAAAGCCAGGGCTCCTATTAGTTATTTCAAGAAAAATTACATGACCTAGGGAACATCACTCACATGTAGCTTTGTTTACTTGCTCTGCGTATGGCAGACAAATCCTGATGAATGATGAGTTTTCAAACCTGCCCCATCATATAAACAGAGCCACATGTGAGCGATGTTCCCTAGGTCATGTGATTTTTCTTGAAATACCTACTTCTTGCTTTCAATCACAGCTTCTTCAATCTCCAGCTCTTGGGCCCAGGATTGGGGAAGTCCCTTCGAGCACAGCCTCACTTAGGTGCAAAGGTCGACAACAAAAAAAGGCCACAAGGTCGACAACACAAAATGCCGACCGGGAGATATCATTATTCATACAAAACAACAAAAATGTAAACTATACTAAATTCGTACATTTTTTTAAACAATATCCAGTATGTAAGCTTGTTTTTGTTATTAGTCATGAGCAAAAATATTATAAAATTGAAACAACATGAAAAACAGCGTTTTTGAGAGCACTCTGCGGTTAAAACTAAATGTGCTGTTAGGGCGTTAAAAGACGTATCTGTTCATAAGTGCAATGTATCGACTCTTGGAAGCTAAATTGTCTGAAGTCACGAATTCATGAAAATATGAATTAAGATTCAATCAGTATTCAAGATCAAGTCAATTTTTCATAGAACAAAGGTGTAATTTCAGAGACTTCTATTTTCTCACAACAGCAGGAGAAGAACTAAAGACATCGAAGCTTTGAAGGGTCGATATTGCCTGTTTTGAGAAGAATTACTGGCGCTGAAGTCTGATTCATATATATAAAGCAATAACTGTATGTACAAAGATGAAATTTTGAAATTAATCTATCAATATAACAGTCATTACAACTTGCCATTATATGCCCTATTTTTTGTGTATTGCAAAATTTATGATTTTTATTAATAAACATTCCAGAAATTCAGCTGTTTTCTTTTATTTCTTTTTATGTGTGTATGGAACAATAGAATAAACATCACTGTCAGTTATTCAGTTAAAAGATCAGACCAGTGCGTTCCTTGGTTATGTCCATCTTCCTTTATGCATGCGAAACTCGGAACCTCACACAGGACACGGAGAGGAGAATTACGGCTATGGGAATGAGATGCTTCGACAAAATTCTCGAAAATCACTTTCAGAGATCGCATTACAAAGGAAGAAAGTTAAGAGACAAATTCAAAATGAAATTGGGCCATATTCCAATCTTCTAGCTGCAGTAAAACGCCGTAAACTGAATGTGGTATGGCCATGTCACGCGATCTTCAGGCCCTGCAAAGACGATCTTGTAGGGCACTACCGTTTCAGGAAGAAGAAGAAGAAGAGGAGGCAGACAAAAGAAGAGATGGGATGTCAACATACGAGAGTGGACCTGTCTGGAGCTGAAGGACACCTTGAGAAAGATAGAGAATAAGGAGGAATGGAGGAAGCTCGTTGTTACATCTTCAGAGGCGTCCCAAATGACAGCTGGTCTACGGGAGCAATGATGGATGATGATGATGATGATGATGATGATGATGATGTGTTTCCGCGTGGATTCCGCGTGTGTGTACATGTGTACGTGAGTGCGGGTACTTTGAGTGTGTCTCTGTCTCCCTGTCTCTCATGATAGAGAATCTGTCCTTACTTCTGTATGAGAAAAGTGTGTCGAAAACAAACAGACAGACAGACAGACAGACAGACAGACAGACAAACAAACAAACAAAAATGAGATAACACTTCAGTACTACATGTGGGTTTTTTTTTTTTTTTAGCATATCAAGATGGACTAGATAGCAGTTAACACAAGAATGATTCTAGACAACCACGTGAGCCTCTCAACAACAAAAACTTGTCAAAACTAAAAGATTGGAATGAATTTATCTTTGCTTTCTGTTTATGTAATTAAAAACGTGGTTAGTGCAAATGAATAATAATAATAATAATAATAATAATAATAAAATGAATTAATAAATAAAAGAAGGTTTCTTTCTTTTTTCTTTCGTTGTAACAATTGATTTTGTGTCAGTTTTCTTTTTTTTTTCCCCCTCTCAAAAAAAAAAAAAAAAGCAAGAAAAAATTTAAAAAAAAAAAAAAAACAAGAAAAAAAACAAAACAAAACAAAACAAAAAACCACGAACCAAAGTGATGTTTATTCTCCATTGCAACACATTTTATGATGCGAGTGTGGCCAGCAAAGGGAAATGATTTGTGAATTGAAAGATAGTTCATGGTACCTGTCGGTCTCGCTCCAGTGGAGAACAAGGTTATGGTTTTTATAAGCTTCTCAACCTCCTATAGTGGTGGTTATCTCAGCTGTCCACAACCGTGGTCAAAAATTGCATAACACTATGGTGTTATGTGTTCAATTGCAAAGGGTTCATACGATCACTCCTACTTTCTCTTCGGCCGAGCCTTTATATAGACGCCAGCCCGTCTCGAACTCTTTCGATCCCACTAGTCCTTGATCTTACCAGACTACTACCGACATACACATAACCGTGACGTAGTGCACACACGTGACGTACTTCACACACACAAAGCCTGACTAAAAACTATCCCGTACAAAATGCTTTCAGAGTATCTCAGTCACGTTCGGTGACCCAGTATTTCCACAGACCAGATAAGTACGCTCACAACACATACTTGAAGGGTCTAGTATATGCAATCACGATCCGCTAAACATCGCTCACAGCACACACTCGCGTGTACCCAACATGCATAATCATGATTCGTTACAATACTGTATTTTAAAAATGACGGTAGAACTAAGATGCACTTTTCTCATAAAAACTAAAGTGCAATGTTCTCATTTTCAGGAAAAGACGTTTTGTCAGAGCACTCAGACTTGGTCGTTTTTTGTTTGTTTTTTTTCCCATCACTCATGCAAAATATGCGCACATGCGTCCATTTCTCACAGCTCAGGTAAGCCAACTGTCTGACGGGCTGTAAGGTCATTGCCCGGACATATCGACCAGTGCGTGAGCGAGAAAGCGATACGCATGTTGAACTGGCTTTGCATACAGCAGGTTGGTTGCCAAGATACTGGGAGAGGTTTAGAAACTGATCTTTTATTCAGGAACTGTTAACAAAAACAACTAGCACTTTCTGAGCAATGGAGGACAGCTAGAATGATTGATCTTGGCCCAACAGTATCGTCCGGATAGTTTCTGACCTTTCTAAATGTTTGCATCTGTAAAAAAGCGCTGCGAAAGTTCGCTTCTTTGAAAATAGTATACGTCACTATTTCTCATAGAACTGGCTCACCATTCCTTTTAATAAAAATAAAAATAAAATAACTTATCTTAAAAGACTCTACATATGCCATAATTGGTCAGTTGCTCAAGGACTCAAGACCGCCGATTGCTAAGCGCTATAGTGCAACATAGCCAACACAGGCCTATAGATAACTTAAACTTAACCCTAACCCTAATGTCCATCGCCTAACTCCAAACCCAACGTCTTATCCTATTCTTAATCTAATAGGGGTCTATTTGGAAGAAATGGGACCATATGGTGCTTCCACTTCCTTATGGCTTTCCTATAGATCCGCCAGTGGTGGACTGACTGTGCATCCACATATTGCCAATCCTCTGGGACAACCAATCTGCCAACTCATATTTTACACCCCCTATAAATTATGACTTTCAAAGAAAAAGTCAAGTCAAGCTACGATGTCACTACTGTAATGGGGAAATCACTCCTTAACACAAGATTCGGGGGGAGGGGGGGGGGAGTTTGCTTGTTTCGTTATCAGACAGGTCAACAGGCAAAGGATATTCTGCTAGAGTACTTAGATACGAAAGCCGGCTGTGAATGTTATTGTTTTTTTGTTTTGTTTTGTAATGCATTATTGCGTGCCTGTTTCAGAGATTGTGACATAAGAGATAGTGCAAGCTCGAGGTCTTTTTACCTCGTCACTTTCATGTCCTTCTTCTTCTTTTTCCTTCTTCTTTTTTTTTTTCTTTTTTAATTTTTCTTCTTTTCTGTCAACGTCTTCCTTTTCTTTCTTTTACTTCTTCTTCTTTGCTTCTTCTTTGCACCTTTTATTAATGCTTTTTTGTTTTAACTTTTTGACCTTCTTCGTTTTACTTTTTTTTTTTAACACTTCCCCTTTTTCCGCATTATTTAGTCTTTTTATTTCTTAACATTTTTTTTTTAATTCCTCTTTTTTTCTTTTTACTTTTTAAAAAAAAAAAGTTGCCTCCCCCCCCCCCCCTTTTTTTTTTTAAATCCTTTTTTTATTGCTCCTTTTTGTTTTAAATTTTGTCTTTCTTTTTTTTTTTTTTTCTCCTC
>JBCAUA010039953.1:0-26058 GCA_038406235.1 Peronia verruculata | reverse complement strand
GCAATTTACACACATTTCCTGACTCCACCCAGGTTTGAATGGGTACCCGACTTTAGACAGTGATTGATATTGTTAGACTGATAAGGATTTGAGCGCCTAACAGGCAGCCGCCTTGTATGCTCCCAGGAAGATGAGAACCTTTATGGGTGTCTTCTTTGGGTCTGTCGGGGTAATAATAGATTGTAAAGCGCTTAGAGCCTGTAATTTCGGGGATAAGCGCTATATAAATACTCTCTATTATTATTATTATTATTATTTCCTCTGTCTTTTAATTTGATCTTTCATCATTATCATCAACATTCCTCATTTCAAGAGAAAGGGCCATGGACCCAAAGATTTCCTTTCAACTGACTTTTGAAACACTGCCGTTTTAATTCCATATTTTCTGAGTACATGCATTAGTTGATTCCATTGTGGTATGTTACTGATTACTATATATTGCCTGTAAAATCTGATTTTGAAGTTCCTAGAGCTGTTCATCTCAGCCATCCTCCTTCCATTTGATCTTGCACTTTCTCTGGGTATTAATGTTTTTCTCAGAGTGTGTTTGTGGTGTATGTCATGGCATTTATTGCTTGAGAATTTAAATTTGACACTGCCACTTCCACAGATTGTCATATTTTTTTTGGTCCTTGATTTAATTGATGCAAAATCTATCCACTAGATTTACTACCATATTGACTATCTCTACCCAAAGCCTGTGCTAGTGACATATTTTGTCTGGAATGTTTCTCTTTTCTCCTTGCCAGCAGTCAACATTGTCACAGGCACCCCCATCATTAAGTGAACCAAAAGCTTAAATTATTTGAACAGGAAATTGCGCTCTCAATATATTTTATTGCAGTCAATGTTTTGGGGCCAAAATCTCTCATTCACCAAAATCCTAGGCTTAACCCTAGGAGTGTCGAGGGGCTGAATTTGTCAAATAATTTGCTGTTTTATTAATTGTTCGAATTTCTTTCCAAATAGAGCAAGCTGGGATGCACATGATATCATCAGCATAAATTGTCATCTCTTTGACATGGACGTAAATGTCAGCACAGAAGCCATGACATTTTGGCAGGTTCTTTTGACACTTTTAAGGTTAAACAGATTTTTCTGTTTCTCTTCTCATACAGTAAACATTGTCATAGGTGTCCCTACCATCAAGCGAGCTAAAACCTCCTATCTGACCAAGACCCTGGGCTCTCTCATCGCGGGCCTCAACCAGCAGGAAGCCCAGGACTGCCTGATTGTAGTCTTCATAGCTGAGGTGAGTGCAAAATATGAATACCCCATACAGGAGACCAGTTTTGTGTAATATCACTCGTGATATATTTCCCTATTAACACCACATAAGATAGTTTTGACAAGGCCAGTTGGGAGCATCCAGGTTTTGGTGTATGAAACATAGAGTATAGATGCTATAGACAATTGAAATCAATGTCTTGTCATTCAGATACATCAACTGATTTCTTAAGGACCCTTAATAAAAAAGAGAGAGAGAGAGAAAGAAAAAAAAAAAAGCGTTGCTGGGAAATAGATTTTATTCACAGACTGATAGGTCAAACTAGTTCTGATCTATCCACAGTGACACAGATGTGGACAAGGCCAAAGTAAAATATGTTTTTAAAAAAAAAGTTGTTGTTTTATCTATGAAACTTGTTGAAACACATTAATCTTCTTCTTGGCTGTCAAGTGAGTGACAGAGATTTACTGAGTACAGCCCCTTCATTTAATTTCCTATTCAGTGCTATTTTTCTTTTTGGCTGTGACAGAATTAATTCCCTTCTCCCCAGCCCTCTGGCAAGCCATTCCCTGTGCAAATGCAGGGTTTTAAATCTGCTGTCAATCTTCATCCACTCTTCCATTCAGCCCTGTCTCCCTGGCTTCATAAAAAGCCTCTTTCTTAGCCATAAATAATAGCTAATGGAAAGATATGAAAAATAGCTATAAGAATGAAAGATGTCCCCGGATGGTTGAAATGTTTGGCCTGTGAAAAGAAGATTTGTCTCAAAAATTAATTTATTTGATAGTCTTTTATCTGATTGATCATGACATTTGTGTAGCAGTATGGGGAAGTTGATCCGGTAGTGGTGGTGTCGTGGGTTAGCGGTTAAGCCATCGACTCAGGATCTGAAATTCCGGGTTCGAATCCTGACTGCTCCCGGCATTTTGTCCTTGGGAAAGGCAATTTACACACATTTCCTGACTCCACCCAGGTTTGAATGGGTTACCCAACTATAGACAGTGATTGATATGTTAGATTGATAAGGATTTGAGCGCCTAACAGGCAGCTGCTTTGTATGCTTCCCAGGAAGCTGAGACGGTTTATGAGTGTTTTCTTTGGGTCTGTCGGGGTAATAATAGATTGTCAAGCGCTTAGGGCCTGTAATTACAGGGATAGGCGATATATTCTATAGTGAAAATTGTCAAATTGAAGGAAAACCTGCCACGGTTTTCATAAAAAGTAGTTATCTGAATCCCTCAACATCATGGAAGGTCATCTTAAATCAGATAATATATCTGCCTTTAATGATATACATTTGACTGAAAATTGAAAATGCAACTGATTTTCCCAGAGCCTCACACATTCTTTGTGCATCTGTGATGTCCTGCAAGGATACATCGAGTGGTCGTTATAGTTATAAGTGGATTCCCCCACAAAGGATAATGTCAAATTTTGCCATTATCATGAGTGTGAGGACCCTTTTCCTCACTATTATGTTTTCTATTTGTTTGATTGACCAAATTTCCAAGTGTCCATCAATGTGCTGGCGGCTGATGTATTGGTGAGATTGATAGGGGCAGGTGACAAGTCACGACAAGTAATGTAAGACGTTATGTCATAGATTTTGTCACTGTTTTTGACAGTCACTGGGCATTCTTGGTTGCGGCACCCAGTGTCTGCAGGACCCAACACCACCGGTTAATGTGAATCTATATATTTGGCATAATCTTGATGACTTATGACCCTTGGGTTGCACTGACTTTATTTAGTTTGTATCTGAAAAAGACTGTACACAACAGCTCTGTAATTGATGTGAGTGGGAAACATCTCTCAGTTGATGATATTTTGTATGATTCTTTGCAGCCCTGGGACAAGTCCTATGCTGAAAACACAATCAAGACAGTCAAAGAGAAGTAAGTAGTGATAATCACTCTTGATAAATGTGATTCTGAGGGGGATCAATGCAGGATATTCAATAACTATTACTTCAAAGCAAAAAAAGTGATCTATGTCTGCTCAGTTTCTGATTATTTAAATTTTCATGAGGTGTAGCTCACTTGAACAAGATAACATTTATGTTTGCACACAGAAACTTTGTACATGTATATGATTAACTGTTTTGGGAGGAAAATGGAAGTATTGCTTTGAAATAAATACCAGCTGGCTATGTTATGGTTTGCAACATGATGAAAATGATAATATTGTCCAGGGAATATCTGTGATGTTCAACCTATGTCACTGTAGTGAACTTTTAAAATGTCTGTTGTCTTCAAAGAAATATTGATTTGAGTCTGAAAAGAAAGCTGGCTAGGTCCATTAGTTGAAGATTCCATACGACCTTTCCATATTGATTTGGGTTTTAAAGCTTTTTCATTGAATCTGTGGTGGGATATTACAGTAATGAAATCCACTTTGCGATATTTCTTAATATTGCATTTGTTATTCAGTTTTGTTGTTATTTAGATTGCTCATTTATGTGTGTGTGCTGTTTTTATTATTATTTTTTAAAAATGGAAATACCATCTGTTTAGAGTGGCATATCTGCACTGTCACAAAATTTGGCACAGATAAATTGAACAACTTTATATTTGATTACCATCTGACCACTTTATGGGCTGTGAATTGACAGCGAGAATTTCTTTTTTTCCTGTAAATATTATTGGACAGTTGAATTAAATATAACATTTTTTTTTTTTTTTTTGTCTGGTTACATCTATCAGTGATCCTTCTTTTTGCCCATGCCCAATGGGTATCAGGCAAATACAGCTAATTAATGTGTTCTCCCATGTAAAGTTCATTCATTTTATTTTCTTACTTTCCATCAACATCCTACAACTCAAAACATGGAAACTTTGGCCACAGGTTCATATCCCAGTACACTGTGACTTATTATTTTTAAAAAGCTTAATTTTGCCATGTTATGTTTTTTCCTTTAATTTTCCTCTTTAACAGCAATATGTGTTTATTTTCTTCCAGCTTCCAACAGCATCTGGACTCGGGCTTGCTGGAAGTAGTTGTTCCCCCTGCCGGCTTCTATCCAGACTTGGACAATCTCAAGGAAACATTTGGTGACCCCAAGGAAAGGGTCAAGTGAGTAGTTCAGTTTATTCCATGGCATGGATCAGTATTGTGGTTGAGTAGTTTGGTGTCTGCTTCTTTAATATCTGGCTTGTTTGAATCCTACATGAAAACCGTCAAAGATTTGGACCTCTTTTTACTGTGACCCAGCGGTCCTGCAGTTTCTTGGAGAGAGAGGTCTGGTATCTAACCTTCTCAGATAGGAAAAAAGCTGTCCTATTAATATTCAGTGTCCTATATGAGTTAAAGAACCCTTGGCACTTATAAACTGGTTGAGTAGTAGGCAGAGATTCTGCTGTTTGGGCCAGAATTTCATCAGTTCCAAAAATTTCTATCCACATTAGAATTTCATTTAACTAAACTGAGCACACATTGTAAAACTGAAGTACCGGTAGAGCTACTCTCAGGCCCAAAAGGCTATATAGAATGTAAAAAAAAATAATTGTTATCATAATTGTATCCTGGGTTTGCTTACTCATATTCAGTTTTAAGCCATATGTATAGCCTGGATTTATGCCATATCATATTTACAAAGTATGTTTGTTGTGTTTAGTATTTGGGCTTTTATTGAATCTGAAGCCTGGATCTGACATGTCAGATTTATAGCTCGCTCTGTGTCATTTTTAAAAATTGAAGTCATATCATATCTATAGCATGGTTTATTTAAAGCCAATATATGTCTTGCGCCCAGGCAAATGAGTCGCAAGTCGCCCCAGGTGAGTTCAAGTCACAACCGTTTTTTTTTTTTCCATTTTTCACTATTTTCCAATTATGACACCAACATTTTTTTTTTTTTTTTCAAATTGAAAAAAAGGTTAAATTGATGTTTTGTGAAAAAAGAAAAAAAATTAGTATCTTAGTTGGAAAGTAGTTGAAAATGATAAAAAAAAAAGCTGTATATTTTCTTGCCCGGGGCGACTTCTGACTCATTTGCCCTGGTCACAAGACATATGTATGTGGATGTTTTTGTGGCAAAGGAACATTTTAAGCTTTCAGTACAACTAAATTTAATGCATTACCCAAAAATTTGTTATCCTTTGAGAACAGTGACGAATAAATGGACTTCTCACATTGCTTTTGATTAACATATGACAGAGAGCTAGTATTCACTACATTAGTGCATGCCATTGTTCATTTGTGCAGATGTCAGATGAATGACATAACCTGACTATAAACATTCAACCTAGTGTAAGGCCAAAAAAAAAAAAAAAGATCTCTTCCCATAGAAATCTAATTTCTTCTCAGAGACTAAATAGTAGTCTTCAGTGTGTGTGTGTGAACCAGAAAGTTATTGAAAAACTACTATCAAATATCTGTGTGCACAAATCATAGAGTGATTGAGATAAAATGTTATAAGAAATAGTAACCTGGCCTGTTGACCTGAGACAGTACACCACATTGTAACTTAATGTTCTGTAGTGATGTTCAAACCTTTAAAAATCTTATGCTTGACAGATGGCGTACAAAGCAGAACCTGGACTACGCATTCCTGATGTTATATGCCAAACCCAAGGCTACATATTATGTACAGGTAAGTGCTATTGTTGTGGTCTCCATCAGTTCTTTTGAATTTTTTTTATTTTAATTTACCACATTGTTGTTTCTTTGTTAAAGAATCCTTTTTTAATTGACCATGGCCTTGTTTCTGTGTTTCATATAAGAGTGGATGAACGCACAATTGATTTAGTTGAAATTGTAAACCGAAAGTGTACAACATCTGTCTCGTGGCCAGTCAAAATGAGACGTATGTTGCTGGGCTAGAACTGAGAAATTGGGCTATGAATGTTAGGGGGATCAGACATCAATTTTTATATATTGTATTGTTTATCGCAGAATTCGAAAGTGCGTTCATTTCTAAACAAGGCAGTATCAGTCTTACACTCGATTTATGAATATTACTTCATTAAAATTGGGTTTTTTGTGAGGTCTGTATATAGATTTATGTGTTCGACCATTCATTTATACTCTATTTTCTCAGAATTTCGGTTATTGCTGTGGGGTCCCCCCTTGTCTCTTTAAAGTGCAATATCTCTGGCTAGAATAAAGCTACCTCAAAACTGTTTTCACCACCTGATAGCATATGAATTAAGCTTTTAAGTGATGCCAAATAACCCATGTGGTGAAAAAATTGACATACCTCTCATTTTGACTGGCTGTGAGACATATGAAATTACTATGAGTTTTCTCTGTGGATTTTATCACGTCAGATTGTCAGCTAAATTTTTTGGGGGGAACATTTGTAAGCTCTTCGTGTTTGTATATTTGCTAAGTGGTTTGATCCCTTTGTTCATCTTGATCAGGATAGTTGACGAATTTCAGAATTATTGTTTTTTTTTTTTTTTTGACTGTGACAGTGGTAGCGTAACATCAGTCATGACTGTTCGATTTTTCAGACTATATGTAACAACAGAGGCCTATGCTAGATCCTGATGTTAAATAATTGCGTAGTAGTATCATTAGATTTTGTCAGTTGTTTGCTACAGTCTTATCATTTGAGATCTACAGTTGAAAATAATCTTGTTATTTCAGATGGAGGATGATGTCATTGCCAAGCCTGGTTATCTCTCAATTATGAAGACGTTTGCTTTCCAACAGAAAGAAGACTGGCTTATGTTGGAGTTTTCAGCTCTGGGTTTTATAGGTGAGAACAATTAATTCTCTAGTTGAATGTTAGATATGGGAAAGAAATGTTGTACATGCATGCTGAAAAAGGAGTTTTTTTTTTTTAAAGAATAAATTCCAGTGTCATTAAATTGTGATTGGATCTCTTCACCAAGTCATTTATTGGGTGAAAATAGATCATTAGGAAATGGGTGATAAATAGATGGCACCAAGGAAGTTATCTATAGAAACTGTGATAGTCGTGTATTACACCTATATCCTTAAGTCATGTAAAGCTTTATTGGCCTCAAGTTTCTAGACAGCTCTGAAATTTAGTAATCATGAAATGTTGTGTGCACTTCTGGGATGAAATTTTGACTTACCCAGTTTGAACTTTGCTGGAAAAAAATCCATGGTAAATATTTTTACCTTTTGTTTCTTCTATGAAAGTTACTTTAAGAAAGTTTAGGAGTAAGAGATCACACATTAAACACTTATCTTTTGAAGGGGAAAACAAGGATATGAAATTGCAGAACATTGCCTACCTGTCATCCTCATGTGAACCTTTTTTTTTTTTTTTCCTTTTGCAGGAAAAATGTTCAAGTCTTCAGATGTTCCTATGATAGTGGAATTTTTCCTGATGTTCCATGCAGACAAACCTATAGACTGGCTTCTAGATCACTTGTTATGGGTGAAAGTTTGCAATCCAGAAAAGGATGCAGTAAGCAGTTTATTGTATTTGGGGGATGATATTTGCCAATGATCAATGACTTAATTTTTGTTTTATTTTTTGTTGTTATTGTTTATTTGACTAGAATGAGTATTTCCAGTCATGTTGTATGTAAGACCCTGTTCATGTTCACTGGCAGGAAAAACATATTACTGAGATAAAAGCAGGATACTTCTTTTCATGTCATCTGTTAGATTTTTCATTATATATTATTTCTACAAAGTCTAGCATGAGTTCCATCTTTTATGACAGAGAATGACACTGTATGGATGGATACATATTGAACTGATTGTTTACTGTTATCTTCCACTTTATCCAAGCCTCTGGAAAAAAAAATATATATGACTTGCGACCAGGGCAAATGAGTCGGAAGTCGCCCCGGGCAACGAAGATAAACAGCTGTTTTTGGTCGTTATTAACTACTTTCCAACCAAGATACTAAATTTTGTTTTTCACAGAACGTCAATTTAACCTTTTTTTAATCTGAAACAAAAAGAAATATTTTGGTATCATAGTTGGAAAATAGTGAAAAACGGTAAAAAACAACAGTGAGTTGAACTCACCTGGCGCGACTTGCGACTCATTTGCCCTGGGCGTAAGACATATTTTAGTGACCAAACACATCTATACTATAAAATTGGAAGAAAACTCACAATAGGCTTATAGACTCAAAAACTGCTGGTCGAATGCATCTGGAATTTGGCACACAATATTTTTGCATGTGGATCTTTGTTTCTATGTACATCAACGTGAAAAAAGCTTATCTATGATGTTATTCTACAGATGCGATAAAAATTGAATAACAATCTTATGAAGCTGCTTGATTCAAATTGTATGTTCAATAGTAAGGAGCATTCAAAGCATGTTTTCTTTAAGTAACATTTAATTTAATCAACCAAAATGTCAATGTAGAGATGCGCATGCTTGTGCAGGGCTATACATTTTTAAAAATCTCCCCTGGGGGCTGTGGGTTCTCTTTCTAGTATTGATTAGAAATATTATAATAAGTCAAATTATCAGCTGGAGGATTTTGACAAGTTTATATAGCTTTTTTTTTTTTTCTTGTTTGTGCTAGAAACACTGCCAGAGGATGATCCAATCTGTGCGGCGCAGGTTTAAACCCTCACTGTTCCAGCATATAGGTGTGGAGTCTTCTTTGAAGGGAAAAGTACAAAAATTGAAGGTAACAGGCTTGTTAACATATTGTATAACTGCCATCTTCCTCTATAAGTACTAAGCATGTCATATTCAGGCCATGTTGTTCAAGATAGCAGCCTTGATTGAAACCTGCATAACATTAATTTGCCTTTGAAGTTATACCAAAACCAAATTAATTTCAAGATCAGTAGTTCAAACAGGGGAAGAAAATGGAGAAGAAAGATAACTTTTGAAGAGAAAGGCCTTGAAGCTGGACTCATGGACTTATCTATATGTTTCAGGATCGTGACTTTGGCAAGGTGGGGTTGTACAGAGCTCATGCCAACCCCCCTGTACATTTGGCGTCCTCTTTGAAGACCTACCAGAAATACACTCTCAGCAAAGCTTACACTGGAGAGACTTTCTTCTGGGCCTCCACTCCTTCCAAGGGAGACTTGATCGACTTCAAGTTTGACCCACCCATACACATTGACCTGTAAGCTGACTCCTTGTAGTATATCTTTCTCTATGCTAGGCCTCAGGCAGATACTGGCAGACTTTACAGGAAGAATAAGAATTACAAATGCCACTGAGTGATTTGAGTGAAGTTTTGAGAAAACTTAACTTTTTGTGTTGCACCTCTGTGTTTTGGTAGCTTTGAAACAAGATCACGCATTTTTATTTTTATTCTAGTTCTTTTTTTTTTTTTGCAGAAGAGAAGATGAACAGACAGGCCAAACAAATTTTTTTTAAAAAAAAAAATGCATTTCTGCCCATCACATTTTCATTCCATATATGGTTGTTATTATTTTTTTTTTTTTTTAGTTAGATGGCTGACAAATATTGAAACTATACTGTTGTGAACAAAATTTGAAAGCAGTCAGTGTCATATCTCTGGCAATTAGATGTCAGAGGAGAGTGTGGGCATTGCCATGCATTGTCATTCGAGCACAGAGTCATTCTGATTCTAAAATAGCTTTCTGAAGGTGATCAGGTTACTGTAGGGGAAATTTAGATCGCACAAAAGATGAATACCGCATAATTTTATCAAATAATATCATGAAAATGTGCCACAGTCATGTCTGTTCTTGACATGTGATACAGCCAGTGCTAGTTGTGTGTATGTGGAATTGAATGGATTTTATAGACTAAGTAAGTGAGGCCAAATATTTTATGTACTGTTTTCTGTTGTGTCATAAGCAAGTTGTATCTATCAACGATATGACCTCTTTCTCACCTTCAGGTATTTATTCCGAAGTGGAAACATGGACCACCCAGGGGATGTATTTCATAATACCACCATTGAGGTGATGCCTGCAGACAAGGTGGAGCCACAGGTGATTGACAGCATAGCGTCCAGGTCTGGCCTGACCAAGCTCGAGATTGCCAACACCTCTGCCGACTTTATTCCTATTGGACGATTCAACGACGCTGGTCTGGCTCAGGGGGAGATTCCAGAGGGAATTGGTGCCATCAAAATTGTCAGAATTCATGTCCATGATAATTTGGCTGCCTGGGTAATTTTAAGTGAGGTGAGTAAATTAATAAGGACTTTGCTGAGATCACATTTAATTTAATTTTTATTTAATATCTGGTACAGGGCCAGATTTTGTTGGACACAGGATCAGCATATTATTTATTTCAATAACTCAAGGTTCTATTTATAAATTCACCATATCAAAAATACTCATATTCAAATTCTTATGTTTGTGATTGCTGACGTCTGGTTCTATCTTTAAATTAATTTGTAACCAAAAACGTCCCACTTCACTGATGGCATTGAAAGGAATAATGACATTTTGCAGCATTACCTAACTTACCTATATATTGATCAGTGAAGATATATGTGGTTATTCCATTGCTCATAACGAAACACCAGTATAAATCTAAATTGAACAAACAAAAAATCAGAACAAAATTTTGAGTATTGTAAGTTACTTTAGTGACCTGTTCTCTTTAATTTGGAAGCCAGCAAAAATATTAGAGAATTTCATCAGACAGTATGTAAGTGGTAGTAAAAAGCGGAAAGTTCCTTTGGAAGATAAAAACAATAGAGGAAGATTGATTAGGATAAGAATTTTAAAACTTTGTGTGCTTTAACTTTGTCAGATGCAGAAAAGAGAAACATTATTTTGATGAGACTGAATCTAATTGGGATTGTCACTGTGCATTCTACAGGGACCATAATTGCACTTAAACTTTACTCCTCCTGGCTTTCAACTGACAGTTTGTATTGTTTCTCATTCCAGATTATGATACAGCAGAGCAAAAGATAGCCCTGAACTGTGGAGGTTGTCCTAGTGTTCAGTGTTCGTCATGTGATATCATCACTTCATTCCTCCCCCGTCACTGCAGTGGAAGAAGTTGAAAGGAGAGAGAAAGTGAAGGAGAAAAAGAAAGAGAGATGAAAGGAAGAAATGAAGAGAGAAAGAACAGAAAGAAAGGATGCTTTAGGAGAGTTTGAAATAAGCCATTTATCTGAGATCCGAGAAAAATGCTGGCATACCTCACTTTGTGCAGCCGCATTTTGGAGCATTCTTTCGCATTTTTCAGCATTTTTGTATATTTTAATTTTGGAAGTGAATAGGAATTCTTTTTTGATTTTGAAGTTTTTTTAATTTGGTGGGCTTTTCTTATTTGGCACAAAAATAAAATAACTCTAGTGGTTTCTTTACTGCTGCTACCACAGTCGATCTCTAAATAGCTTATAGCACTTCATAAAGTCAGAACGTAAACAACTACCAAGCACATGTCTAGATCTACAAAAACAATCCATCAGAATGTCAGAGAAACACTGTTGTATATGCCTTTTAAAAAAAAAATCTATACATATACGGGTATTTTGCTGGGTGAGAAGACTGAAGGTTATGAATATGATGGTTCTAGGTCAGATCATGTGAGTGTGCCTGAACTGGACTCCGATCGAGACATCAAGATCGAGGAGTAACAATGATCAAACCTGGCTTCGTTTCCTCAACAGATCATAGACCTACATAATTTAGATCTGAATCTAGGCCTACTGCTATGGAGAGAGACTATAGAAGAAGGGGTAAGGGTAAAACGCTGAAGAGAGGAGGGCTTCCAGCAAAGAAATTCAACTCAACTTTAGGCCTCCCGACATAGTCAGTACCGGTATGAAATATAACCCTGAAAAAAACCTACTGGGCTGCACAATGGCCACTATCCAAGCAAAATATTTGGGAATGGAAAATTGGTTGCAATGATGAGGACGATTATGTGACTTGCTCCTTCTCTGGCGCAAGGCTTATTTGTCAGTGGGACTAAGATTTAGAATCCAGATCTAGTCTAGTCATTAGTTCTTAATAAAATGTAATTAGCGTTAAATTGTTTAACTTTTTACATCATGTGGTTTGGCAGGCTGAGGTACAACACAAGGTGTTAAGCTATAATATTCGTCGTGACCTTCGATAAATGCAGTGGCATCAGGTTTTTGCCCTGTCCTTTGATCTTGTATTTGTCATGTCATGTTTGTATTATAATTATGGAGCGAAGATCTGGAGATTATCCACGATGGCAGTTCCCTGTCTTTTAAAAGTGTTTAGCTTAATTACCAATCCAATTACCTGTAATTAGACCTATGTTAATATATGCTCTCTAATGGGCTGTGCAGACTATTATCTGAAAACGCTATAAAAATCTGTTGTAATTCGTGCGTTGCACTTTTTGGGGAGCATTTTTTTTTCTGCATTTTTTGGGACATTTTTTGTGGCATTTTTTTGCTTTGAAAATAGCATTTTTCTCGGATCACAGATTTATACTGTGAGCATCAGAGAAGAATGGGAATACTTAAGAAAGAGACTGAAGATGGTGTTGGAGGAGCTGGAGGAAGAGCAAAATAAGAGGAATGAGTGAGTGAAGGAACAGTGAAGAATATCAAAGAAACCTGTATGAAGAGTATATATGGAAAAATTGTACGAAAGGTCACATGAGTGTTGTACTGCAGCTGCCTTTGTTTGACTCAGTAACTGGCAATAAAGAAGAGCAACAGCATCTTTAGAATTGGAGCCAAGTTGTTCTTCAAATATCATTTTTCACAAACAATGATCAAAATTAAGGAGAGAGATATCGCCAAGTTATGAGAAATGGATGAATCAACCATAAAGTATGTTTTTTAACAGAGACAGCATCCGCACTTCAAAGTAGGAAAACAATTTTTTTTCCACCACATAATATGAATCAAAATGTGCTTTGATGATGAGCTTACCTCACTACTATCTTGATCAAACAGAACTTGGTGGGTTTCAGAATTTTTAGTAAATAAGTATAGACAATGTGGCCCTTGTATCCCCTTGTTTTTAAATTGCAAAACAGTCAGTCTCATTTTTTAAAATGTACAGATTTTTGTTGTATGTTTTTTTGTTTTTTTTTCTCCGTACTAAAAAAAAAATAGCAGAAGAGTAGGAGTTTTGAGAGCGCAAGATATACAGAATTTGATCCCTTTATATCTTTGTGGTAAAATAGCAGAACGGTGAGTCTCAGATTGAGAAAGAGAAAATGGAAACAGTAAGGCACTTTCATTGGTAGAGCACTGATATGCAAGAGAACAAGTTACTACAGTTATGTGTGACACCGTAATTGACACCAGAACAGTGTAGAGGTCCCCCTGTAGGATATTTGTTCGAATTAAAATTGCTCACAAGCCATTAGTATTTTTGGTGGTTTTGATGGGATACCGTGCTTGATCATAAGAGTGCTCAGATGTCAGAAAACGAGGCACAGCCACTATGTCTTATGCAAAGATTTTATCCAGAAATGGGACATACAGAGTAATTGTTTCAAATGAAGTTGCTCAGTCATAAGTGTTACTGCTGGTTTTGTCACCAGTTGCTGCTACTAATCAGAAATTTCCATATGAAATTTGGTCCATAGTAAGACATCTTTGTGATTTTAATTTTTATTTATTTACTTATTTTTTTGAGATGTGTAAATGCATCACTAGATTTTGTTAATGCATCACTAGTTTAGACAAAGTAGTGGAATGCTGAAGTCATGAGAAGTTGCTCTAAGTTGTCATATTCATCATGTATGAGGACAAAGGATACTTGTTAAATTTTTGCCTTTTAGTGACGTATTTTTATCATGCATTTATGTGAAATCAAAGTTAGATTAGCTGGCCCATTTTAGCATTCTGTAAGTTGGGTCATGTTGGCAATGGTAGAATTTCATGTTACTTTGTCAGGTACTGCAAGATGTTTCAATGAGACAAGTGCAATAGTGGGACAGTATGCATAGCTGCAACTTGTGCCTCAACCATAAGCTGCCACATGTTATTCTTTCTTCTTTAACCACCAACTGAACACGAGCCATTTTATAGCACAGCTCATTCTCAGAAACATGGAAAGCAAGGGGATGTTTTCTGTTCTTGTGTTTTATCTTTTATCAGGGTTTTGTTCATGTAAATTCAGCAGTTTTATGCATATTTGTTTTGTTTTGTTTTGGTTTGTTTCATTTTTCTGTATCTTGGCAGGAATTGAAAGCCACATTAGGAAACTGTTTTCATGTGGAGTTTTGAGATTCAGGATTTTTATAAACAACAGCTGCTGGAGAAATGACTTGTTCATTAGTGTGTTTATGGATTGATAGGAAATGTCAACTAGTATAGTTGCACCCTAAATTTCTCTCCTATGAAACAAGTATCTTACATCATCAGCATAGTATGTTTGTTAAATAATTGAAAATATTACAGTATTGTACAATGTTTTTGGCTTAGACATGTTTGTTGGTCATCTGTTCTCTAGATGGCATTAAATTCATGACCATTGTTATAAATGGGGACAGATGTGCTTTTGCTTATAAAGCATGAAAAGAGTAATATTCCATCTAATTACTGCTTTAACTTTGTCATTTGTTGATATGTGTTTCGTTTACTTAATGATTGTATTCCTGAATTGTGCATTTCATTAGGGCTTGTGCCCTGATCATGCCATATTAAAATTTGTAACTCATTAAGGAGAATCGCATAATTTATTATTCAATGTTTCAACACTCATCACTGATGCTCCGTTAATAAGTTCCAAATATAAGGCATGACTTGCTAAGGGACAGAGTGATTGTGTTTTTTAGCATTTCTAGCCTGAGAGATTTGCATCAGACTAACAGTTTTACATACTGCTTTTCAAGTAAAAGAAGTGTGTTGTATGATATAGGAAATGAACATACAGCAGTGATATGGCAGTCTTGTTGAGAGAGAGAAAGAAAGAGGAAGAAATTTTTAAAAGACAAAAAACTAATAGACATGAGAAATATGATATAAAATGTGGGAAATGAAAATATGTTGTTAATCATGAATATGGCACTGCTGTAGTGAAAGAAAGAGAGAAAGAAAGAATTAAATAATAATTTAAAAAAAAAAAAAAGAACAAAAATCAAAAAGAGAGGTACTCTATCATTATGGTAGCATATGTTGAACTATGTAGAAAAGGAATTGAATATCCAAAAACCAAAGAGAGGGGCAGTCTATCATACGATAGCCATATGTTGTACCATGTAGAAAATGAATTGAAAGTTTGTCAAATGATATAAAACCACAGTAGTGAGATAAAGAGAGAGAGACAGAGTGTAAGAAGTGACAGAGAGACAGAAGGACAAAAAAAAAGCACAAACCAATAAATCCCGACGCTCTCACATTTGCTTCGGAATGTGAGCAAGACCTGACAGTTTTGTGCCTTTAGTTACAGTGTAAAAAGCTTTTGCTAGTGCATGTGTGTCATCCTGCATCCAAACTGTCGACCATTCCAGCATATGTTTGTATGTGTTACCATATATTGAACAATGTTTGCACTGCCTTGATTCTTACAGAATGAATGATATGGAGTGTTCAGAGAGAAAGACAGTTTAATGTTCCTTACATGTTTTCAAGCCAAAATCAGGATAAACATGTTTTTAATCTAGATATGTACATAAGTATCAAATTTAGAAATACGCTAGTAATGAACTTGATAAGGTTTCTGAATAGGTGTTTGGTATTCGTGGAGATAGCATATGGAGAAATGTGGAGTGAATAATATGTGGAATATATCAAATATGGAGATGGAGATGTTTTAGCAATGAATTGTGAAATCTCACAGTTCCTTCTTTTCAAACCATTGTCATATCTGACTATATTTGTATGATCTTAGTTATGGTGTGTAGTAGTGAGAGAAGGCAGATAGCTGAAACTACATCGTTACAGTCATTCCATAACACAATGACCCAAATCCAATGTGTCTTTTTTTTTTTTGAGAAAATGAACAAAAATTGTTTTGCTCACAAGAAAATGATAATTTATATAAACATATAGTGGACAGCAGAGAAGCATTAAATGAATAGAACAGACAAATGACTTTTTATATCATCTTCCATGTGTAGTGGTGATTGTAGCTCATAATATTTTCATAACTTTTTGACTTAAATGATTGTGGAATGATTGTGATATGTGACATGTATTACCCATTGTTGAAGAGGTACATGTATCTGACTTCAAAATTCCATTTCGCTTTTTCAATTTACTTGCACCAGTCCCTTTCCGCAACCCAACGCGCACTTACATATATCTTTGTCTCCCTTCCAGTCTTTTCTGAATTTTTTTGTTCATCCTTTTTCTTTTGTGTACTGGTCTCACATTTTTGCCTCATCAGGTCTTTTTAACTTGTATTCACCTGTCATCTTGATTTGATATCATGAAAACCCAGCTATCTTCACATATAGCCAAGTGTTGCCTATGACGTGACTTGACTTTATCTCTTCTTCATGAATTCTTTTGTTGTTGTTGTTTTTAAAGAAGGTTAGATTAGACTTGTCATGTGACATGTGACAGATACGAAAGAAAAGAGCAAAAAGAATTTTGTGCCAGGTAGCTTAGCCAGAACTCTTTTTTGTTGTTGGTTGGTTGGTTTGTTTGTTTTTTCATAAAGTACAGAATGTTGTTCTCCACATCAGAGCATTGCAATATTGTTTTAGAGAGGAGATTCTGTACACAAAAATTGTATTCCTTACATCACCAGAACACTTCTTCGTATCAATAATTGTTGATGAGGAATGCTTGGCTTAGTTCCCAGTCAATCACAATGGTGGCAAATTGTCATGGTCATTAGACAGGTAATTTTTAGTGGTTTTCAGAGAACAACATACATCCTCATGTACTCATTTTGCCTGATTCGAAGGTGTGAGCTGGGTAACTGAAAAAAAAAAAAAAAAAATCAGACCTTGTGACCTTGTATTGAAAATGAACCAGAACTTTTTTTACCAGCAATGCATGATCCCCCTGCATGGTAAAGTAAATTCAATACAGGATCCTCCAAAAATGATCTGTGTTATGATGATGATGAAATTCTCATCTCATCAAGTCAGAGATTTCACCATCATAAGGGTAGAATCATCATTGTTTAGCATGACCCTTCTGGGCACTGGTAATTATTAGTGCCATTTACAGGTATTGCATAGTAATTGTAGGTTCCATTTACAAATTCATGACTCATCCAGATTACCTGTCAAGAGGACCAAACTGATCACATTACACATTGTCATATTCAGTAATGGCATCAAAGCCTCTGGCTAAGTATTTTGTGCAATGAAAGACAACATTTAGTGGAGGGATTTCACATGTTCACGTGTTGTTGTCAGTGTCCTGGCATCAGTGGACTCGTTGTGACTCTTTGCATCCTGAAAACTTCCTTGTCTTAACATGTGAAACTGAATTCTGAATAGTGATCCAAAATGTTGACTCTTTTCAACAACTAAGATGTAGAAAATGATTGTCTTTCTTTCGTCCTCATTCACACAATGTTTTTGCATAAGTAGTGGTGTACAGTGATCCCTCAGTTGTTGCAGGAGTTATGTTCCAGCACCCTTCACAGTAGCTGAAAATTCACGAAATAGACATCATCTATTTGTTATGTTATTTTTTATATATTTTAAATCTTGTATAACTCTCGCCATGCTCTCATAAATCTTTTCTATTTTCTAGAACCCATTCTACACTCATATACATACTGTCATATATCACAAAGACAATTTATATCTGGCCACAGAAACCCGCAGTTTGTTATGAAGTAGGCTGCAGTATTAATTTTCATATAGCACATAGAAAAATCAACGGTTATATTCTCTAATTTTCATATCAGCTTGACTTGTGAAAAAAATGTTTTCCTTAATTTGTCCTTAATTTTCAGAATTATACTTGTGCCTTCCGCTTCTTTGTTAGTGCTGGTACCAAGTTTCTTGGTGAAACTGCAGCAACGCACTGCCAAATCCCTTATTAGTTGCCAAGGTAACTATGTCATCATCAGAGCAGTCTCTGGGAACAGAGGGAAATATTTTACACTACCTAGTGCAATGAGAGGACTTGGAAATTATTCTTAGAGCACTTGGCTCTACTGAGCATTAAAAGATGGATATCATAAAAAAAAAAAAAAAAAACACCAGGTTTGAAAAGTTGGCAAGTTCCATAATTTTATATTCATTTTGGAATTTGCTAGGGTTCTCAAGACTGTTATTTATTTCTTATGATGCATTAATTTAGCTACCAATTGACAGCCTGTGTCATAAACTTTAAAGAAGTCTTGTGCCAAGGGCAAGTTAGCTGGAAGATGCCCCAGACAGTTGTGAGTTATGGCCATTTTTAACAATTTTCTGACTCGGATACGATGTTTCTTTTTATTTTTTCAGGGTAATAAAAGTTGAAGTTTTGTTTAAAAAAAAAAAAAATGTTTATATCCGAGTTGGAAAATAGTTAAAAAATGGCCGTAACTCGTAATCGTCAGGCGTGACTTTAGACTCATTTGCCTAGGAATTTAGGCATATTTATATGAAATGATGATGGAATGATATCGAGAGAAATACATCTAGATAAAAATATTTTCTCTTTATCATTCACTGTTCCACATGCATGGAGGAAAAGCAAGGAAGAGAGATATGATGGAAGAACCAGGTCACTTTTAGGCAGCTAAGTCAGTGCTAAATATCAGACTAGTGAAAAAAAAAAAAACATCTCTGAGAGGACAGGACAATGTCATGGTAATGATAGAATTTAGTAAGTGTGCCAGCCTGTTTTGTTTGTTTTTATCACCCCAGAATTTGGCAAGATCAGCTGTATGAGTTTCAGTAGGGAACTTGTGAAAGACCATAGTATTCTTGAGAAAAGGGCATAAATGCACCAGAAATAGTAGCAGTCAGTGAGGTCCCTCGCATCTTTTTTCATACCCAAGAATTCCAACAGATTTTCACACAAAACAAATTTATTTTATGCCTTGATTCCCAACTTCCTCTGAATATGTACATATACAACCATAGCATAGACACTCTTTTTTTTTTTTAAAATATATTCCTGTATTTTAATTTGTAAGTGGCAGCCTTGGCTGTCCATTTGTAAGTGGTTAAGCTCATCATCTTTTGAATAGTTGTCAAATCTGTGCTAGATAGCCTGTGCATGTATCTGCCTCTTCAAGCAAATTGTCTGATTTTGAAACAGTGGAATAAATTGTTGTAGATCTCAGAGTAAGGGTCAGTTAGGGCTCTTGAATACTGTTTAATTCCTAGAGAATGTTCATCATCTTTAAGTGTGACTCTCCTATCACAGCCAGAGCCCTTGAAAACTCTCAGTTTCGCATTTGTTTTTTATTTTAGTTGTGTGTCTCTGTGTGTGCAAAGTATACAAAGTTAATATATGCTATCTCACAGCCCAACCCACTCATTCATTAATTTTTCTAAGAATTTGTCCACAGACATCTACCTCTACTTTTTTGTATCTTATCACACGTCACCTCTTGCCTTGCATAATCTTGTCTTTTTCACATCAAAGTGCCCTGTAGAGAATAGAACATTTAACATCAGTGACACATGAACAAGACAGATGTTGAATGTCTTTCATTGTTTTTGTACTTTATAAAACTAAGTGGGAAGAGCCTGCTGCTGTAGGGGAAGAGGTTAAAAAAAAAAAAAGACACTTCATGTAATAATTTTCATGAGAGATCAAGTGAGATTTTTACCTTGAATTTGCCTGTGAAATGGTTAGTGCTCTAAGCCTACCTTCATTTTGATTTTATTGTAGAGTTCAGGGGCCGTATGTTGAAACTGTTTCATCATGATAGGACTAAATCTATTAACATTTTATCATAGCCTTTTAATATTTTAATGTAGTTTTTTGGATTTTTATTTCATGCAATGGTTTGGTATGAAAATAAGAGTTGTACAGTAATAATAATATTGTCTGGAAAATTGTTGATTTGGTTCCCTATGAGATGAAGCACTGATATAGAACATTCAAGGTCTAATTTGAATTCTATACAATTTTTTTTTCAAACCTTAACCTCCTGTGTAAATGAAAATTAGCCTGAAAATAAGTGAAATCCAACCAAAAATGTACATGGGAAAGTTATTGATGAAGAATTAAGATATACACTTCTCCTTCATTAAGGGACAGTTGACAGAGACTATCTCTTGCTTGACACAGCTGAATATGTGCTGCATTGTCTGAACTGCACTGCTTGACTCTCGTAGATCTAACACAAAATTCTGACAATGTCTCACAATAGCAGTTTGTTGTAAAGTTCTTTCACTCAGTGATCATCGTTGAGGGATGTATGTTGAAAAAGTCACTTGGACAAGACATAATTCAGCAAGTGAAGACTACATGTATGTATATAAGTCTATTATTATGTATGTCATATCTGCCAATATATATTTACATGAATTAGTAATAAAACAATGGCTTTTTTTTTTCTCGCTGTCATAAAAAGAGAACTGATTTATTCTGAAAGACAGATTTCTTCATGTGAAGATTCACTTTGCATGAGCCCCATGTACCCGTATAAGTGCATTTCATTTCCTCTTTCAAAAATCAAAGGAAACACTCTGGAATTGTTGTTGCTTTTCATTGGCCCTAAGAGAGTCATTGATGAAAATGAAGTCCCTGTATTGTTCACCACAAACATAGAAAAGGGTTGGGTGACAAATTGGGTAACTGAACAGACAGAAAAGCAACTGTGTTATTTTACTTTTACTATAGTCTTCTTTTTGCCTGTATTTTTTTTTTTTTTTAGATCATTTGGATCACTTCCTTTTGCCAGACACAAGAGGTGTTGTTCAATAATAAACAGTTTCTCATTCCAAAGAGTAATCACCAAAAGAATTGATAAAATTGTTACAACAAGATCAGTTATTCTTTACATCATCTATTTGGGAATTTTTCATAATGTAAAGTTTCAAGCAAGAAGTGTAAAAAGTCTTTTCCTTCTTTATCATACTTGTTCAACACCCCTTATGTCTAGTAAAGGGAAGTAATAGCGCTGGTCACAACGATCTCCCATTATTTTCTCATGTTAGCTTTTATGTGAAGAAAGTATGATAGGCAGATGCATTTGGTTCCACCGTCCTTCCCTTTAGTGTAGTACATGTAGTTATCGCAAGTTTGGATCTTGCAACATGAAAGTAATTGAAAGCCTGCACACCAAACTACATCAGTGAAGAAGGGATACATGGACTTTACGTCAAGTTCAGTTCCTTGTGCAAATCTCCATTCTGGTTGTTGTTTTGTTAACAATGTAATGACAAAAGAACAAGAGATGGTTGAGATTTATTTTGTGAAGACAGCTGAAAGGAACATCAGCACACAATCAAAACTTTCTTTGTATTTCTGTATTTAGTTGGAAAACCACTATGCGTAGGTATATGGCTTGCTATGCTGGTCTTTATTGTATCCATAACAAGTTCTGTTTCAGTTAACCAAGAGTAAATTGTCTAAACTTGCCATTTTCTCATGTGTTTTTTTTTTTTTATTATATACTAAACAATACTAAACAGACCTGTGATCTTACTGTATGGGTGTGGAGATAAGGAATGAACATTCAGATGAGAACCACACTGTATCTCTGAGGATGAACGGGAATAGTTGAGACATTCTGTATGTATCATACAACTGATCTGGTTAGCTTGTGGATTCCCAAACAAACATAGGCTAAAGTTAATTACAAACAAACATAGGCTAAAGTTAATTACAAACAAACGTAGGCGAAAGATAACTACCTAAGATCACTATGCCAATTCATGATCTGTACAATATGTACATATACATGTATTTTTGAATTGTAGCATATAAGTTTTAAAATGGGAAATCTAGATGCAAAAGACATGTAACATGTTTTTCCCCGCAATTTGGACTAATTGCTAATTACCTAAGGGAAAAATCTGTTGACTCTGTCTCTTCGTATATTTTTAATTTTAAAACTCAATCTTTTTAAAAAATCCAAATGATAAAATTTACTATCCCTAAAACATGTCATAATGATAACTTTCAACTGATGAATTTGTTGACTCTCGACATGTCCATATATTTTTACAGCTATGATTGTAAACAAATTTTGACGTTGAGACACTTTATATAGTGTGCTATTGGCTTTATAGTTTGAACACATGAATGTGAAAAACGAGACACCATTTTTCTAATATTTGTCTCGCGGCCAGTCAAAATGAAATGTAACTCGCTGGGCTGGATCCGAGAAATCGGCCTTTGAATGTGATGAGGGGAGATATTGGATTTTTTTTTATTGCATTTCATATGTACATTCATTTCTGAACAAGACAATATCAGTCTAATCCCCGATTTATAAATATTTCTTCATTATAATCAGGTTTTTGTGAGATAAGCAATGTAGATTTATGCGTTCGACTGTTCATTTGAACTGAATTTTCTCGGAATTTCGGTCATTGCTGGACGTATCTCCTTGTCTCTTTAAACTGCAATATCTATGGTTAGAATAAAGCTAGCTCATAACCTTTTTCACCACCTGAAAGGGTATGAAATAAACTTTCACATGATACCAAAAACCCCATATGCTGAAAAATAAATTGACATACATATCATTTTGATTGGTTGCGAGACATATTCTCTTTATCAGACTTTGCCATTGTATGAGCTCAGATTACGTTGATCACATAAGTCATTCCAATACAGCGAATTTTGAGAACCTTTTTACCATTAGATTAGAAGATGTAAAACTTAATATGAAGTCTAAGGTAAATGACAGTGAGCATAGAATCCCTCACTGTTTCCCACACTGGTGACCTTCTACACTGATGATTTGCTGTATTAGTTGCCTTTGAGCTGGGAAGTCATTGGAGTGGGATGGTGAACCGTTATGAAAATTGTGCAGGGACGAAATCCTTTTTCCTTATCTTTTAACACATTGCATGCAGTTAATCGCTATTTTCTTCATGTCTGTTAACTGACTTAAATGTTCATTGATTATAATATTATTGTTGGTTGATTTGAGTGTGCGCTGATCATGGTATTGATGACATGTTGGTTGATTTGAGTGTGTGCTGGTCATGGTATTGATGACATGTTGGTTGATTTGAGTGTGCGCTGATCATGGTATTGATGACATGTGGGTTGATTTGAGTGTGCCCTGATCATGGTATTGATGACAGGTTTGTATGTCATTTGATCATATTAATTTGTTGATGCTTACTGGCGGTGTTTCAGATATGTCTGCTAATCATAATATTGATTGAACTGCATTTCCATTGAATATATTATTGGTCGATTTGACTGTGTACTGGTCATTTTATTGTTTGATTCTGAATGTCAGTTGGTCCATACTATTGGTTGATGTGAGTGTCCGTTGATCATATTGTTGGTTAAGTTAAATGTCTGCTGATCATAAGATTAGTTGATTTTAATGTCTACTGATCATATTATTGGTTTATTTTAATGTCAATGGATCATATTATTGGTTTATTATAGTTTATGTGACTGTCAGCCGACTGTATCAGTGGATTAGGTTAATATCTATTGTCGTAATGCAAATGTCCAACAATCATATTGTTGGTTTATGTATTGTCTATTGATCATGGTTTTTTTTGGTTCAAGTGAATATCCACAAATCGCATAATGTCCACTGATCATGTCATTGGTTTAGTTGAATGAGACAAATGTAGGCAGAGGACAGAGAACTTACACAAGGTTAGCATAATGACTTCATGTGATACAATGGAATTTTGCTTGTTAATGATGATTACATGTACATTTATAATAACTGATAGCGACTTAGTTGTTATTGCTGCTGTTGTTGTTGTTGTTGTTGTTGTTGTTGTTGTATACAATGTTGTCGGAATCCTCTGCGAATATTTTGTGTGTACTGAGGACACTGTGAAGCAGAGATACCGTTTGAACAATCTGTCTCAGTTTGCTTCTGTCTGTTTGTTCCTTTGTGTCTGCCTATTTTGTCTGTCGTTATGTCTTTGCCTGTCGTTTCTGTCTGCATGGTGTTTATATGTTGGTGTCTTGTTTGTTTCTTGTATGTCTGTTGGCATGTTTTTTTTTTGTATTCTTATCTCGTCTGTCTGTATGTTTTTGTAGACTTGTCTTATCTGTCGGCATGTCTTTGTGTGTCTGCCTGGTTCGTTTTATGTTTCAGCTTGTCTTGTCTTTGTCTTGAATTTCAGTGTTTTCTCTGTCTTTATATCTTTCTTACAGGTGGTCATGTTGTATTATGTCTGTCTTGTACTTTTTATTTGCTCCCCGTCTTAACTCTCTGTTTTTATATGTTTAATATATCTATCAGTCAGTTTGTTCTTTTTGCCTACCCATCCACCTGTCTGTTTGTCTGTCTCTGTCTGTCCGTCCGTCCGTTCGTCCGTTTCTCTCTCATTCTGTTTTCTCTATTCTCTCTCTCTCTCTCTCATGGACAAATAAACTATTCATATTCGTAATCGTCTATTTGACACGTGCAATTGTTATCTCATTTCAACATATTTTCTGTCATTTACTTGCTGTTTCTTCTCGCTGTCTTTGCTGCCCAAAACCTTTCCCCTCTTGCTCGGAATCCATTTCTTAATTCACACACTTGACGATGCTTTTAATAATAAGGTCAGAAAAATTATGAACACAGTATTTTATTACATCAGTGTCCGAGTATCGAGCCAAGTTTGGCTTGATTAGTCCCTCATGAAATTTATGTAATTAGCTGTCACATAAAATAGCACATTTATGTATAAATATTAGCATGAAGAAAAAAAGTATGTCTCTTTTACGTTCTCTCCACGCCCCTCTCTCTCTCTCTCTCTCTGTCTCTTTGTCTCATTCACTCTTTTATTTTGTTTATCTCTCTCTCTCATTCTGTTTTCTCTCTTGTCTCTCTCTCTCTCTCTCTCATTTTTTTTTTTTTGTTTGGTCAGTCTTTCATTCTCAAATGCTATACAATTGTACACAAAACAGACTCAACAGTAGGTATGCACAAACGCATAAAGACTTCGAAAATTAGTTAAACGTTGCGCTGGATAACAACTAGTCAAGTAATAACACTGTTGTTTATTTATATGCAGCCGTTCAGTCCTAAGGAAGTAAGGTTACCCCGGGCGTTGTTAAATGCGTCCCAGTTTTAGTGACTAGAATAAATGTGAGTAGGAGTTTGGAAATTTTGATACTTTGCCTGGACAGTGACATCTCCGCCTGCTCTTCATCCCATTCTTAAATGCCAAGAGTTCTTTGACGTTCGTCACCTACACATGGAACCCCAAACTGTATTCGCCCTTTTTCAAGAAAGCTAGACGCCGGGCTTCACTATTCAAGAAGCCAGGATACCACTGAATAACTGAAAAAAATGCAGGTTCTAATCATTTCAGTATTTTCAGTCTTTTCCATCATTCAGTGGGGTATAAATTTCGAACTCCGAATTTAAGTTCTTCGTCGAGAAACAGACCTTTCGGCCAAGTCAACCCCATTTTACTAGCTGTGCTCTAACTTTGTAAAATAATATTAATAATAATAACTGCAGTCAACACGTTATACAGTATGACAGTGATCCTCTGTCAGCTGATACAACGATAAGAAAGCTCGTCGCTGCCAGAGGATGGCTGAAGTTACTTTACCACACTTGTAGTTTACTGTCAGTTTCTTAAAATGACGCATTCTGTCTTGAAATCTGATCAATCACCTCTACCAGCTACACCAGGTCTTTGTTTCTGACTTCTTTAAGGCAAGTATAGTAAATTTGGCTTTTTTTTTTGGCATTGATGAAGGCACAAAATTACGTCGCCCAGAATTAAATTGTCCTAACAACAACCAAAGAAACAGTTGTTGCTTGGACAATACAATTCTGGGGCGACAACCAGGCAATATTTAATTTCACCATGATTTAGCACACCGACTGCCCATCGTATAAAAATATGGACTATGGGTTCATAGGTCCCGTGGAACTAGTTCTGATCACATAACACAATTGTTTTATATTATTTTTGACCACGGTTGTGGACAGCTGAGATAACCACCACTACAGGAGGTTGAAAAGCTTATAAAAACCATAAC
>JBCAUA010039942.1:0-11988 GCA_038406235.1 Peronia verruculata | reverse complement strand
CAGGAATTGCTACATCTAATTATAACGCACATAGGGAAGAAGGCTGTACTTATTCACATAGATAATTCTTTAACTAACAGTAACAATCAACTAATCCTAGTGGTGAAGACAGTCTGCAGTCATATGGGTTGCGTAACTTTTCAATTCGCCTAAGAATCTGTCCGCCTAAGAGCCCGCTTTTTTTGTCTCCCGATGACCCGGTTCTTAGGCGGAGACCACTGTACTATAAAATTATGACCTATGGTTAACACTATTTAAAAACAACTTAACTGCGGAAATGATATCTCTTTATTGCAGAATCTAAAAACAGGTGATGGCTACAAAACAGTCTCTTACATGCTCACCTTAATACTTTCTTCTCGTAGCACCTTCAGACAGTCCATAGCTTTGCCATAAAACTGCTGACCAAACGACTGCATAACAATATCTTCGATACGTTTCTGCATCTGACGACAGGCTGAGGGAACAAAGAAAAACAAAACCCAGTTAAATTCATTGTGAAGCCCCAAATCAAGATGAAGCTCATAAACTAAAAGACAGTAAATGCTGAAAAAAGGATGTGAATTAAGACCACATTGATGATTCATGGTATCTGTTTATTTGATCTGATGCTCATGTGTATTTCAGTGTGATAATGTGACCTATCATTGGATAATGAGTGATTTGTGATATATGACTGATTCAATCGCCTTTACAGATATCACTTGAAAACACCATTCACCCTTGAAAACACCATTCACCTGTAGACAATAAATTGATATCTGATCTTATCCTGTACAAAGGACAAACAGAGACAACACAAAGAGATTGAGTTCACAATGCAAAGGCAAAAGAATCTGGGCAGTTCTAGACTACAAAGATATTTTTCTGAACTTTCACATAGCTGATAGTTTCTTATTTACCCTTTTCTGTTCTCTTTCAGGTAAGTCAGCCTCCTCATCACTATGAAGTTCTATGTCTATCTAAGTGAGATTTCAAGATAAAAATGAATAAAATATTTAGAATAATAAGAAGTAAATCTAGTCCAACTTTACCAGTGACTAGGAAATGGAATGAGTGACATATGACTGAAATATAGAGGTGGAAATACTGAAGAAATTTCTGAACAAAAATTTCAACAAAGTCAATTGCAACCCTGAAAATGTGATAGCTTCACGCCAGCCCCATACCTTCATCAAACATATCTTTGTCTTTCCGACTGATCAATGCCTTGAAATCTGTAGTAGGTGTGACTGTGCCAACCTGTGAAAAATTTATACCAAATAAAAAAATAGGTTGGTTACTTTAACTGTCAACATACAGCTGCAAACACTTCCACTACAATTCAATGATATTTGAGCCTGTATAACAATTTAACTTCAATATAGTTGCATGCATCTGTTTATGGTTAAAAAAAAAAAAAAAAGAAAAAATGCCCATCTTTTACTCTTTTAACCCCAAAAGCTGTATGTAAGCCTAAAGACTTTATGTCACATAAACTCAGATTATGCAGGCAGAAATGGAACGGGTGATGTTCTGGGTTTTGCCTGCCAGGCCCAGAAATGACAGTTGTAGAAGATTGTATGGAAAAAAATCATTATCAAACAACTACTCCATACATGACCACAGCATCCACTGTGATGACATAAACCATACCCAGAACCTTCCATTTTTTTGTTTGTCTTTTTTGTTTTGTTTTGTTTCATTTCAAGTCACAAATGCTAGCATACTTGTCGATCTGTTTACTATTTATAATGGCAGACATGCCTTTAGAATTCTTCTTAGGCCAATGCAGTTCAAGATGTAAATATCCTAAATCAATTTGCCAATGGACTTGATATTCTGATTTTTGAGTAAAAAATAATGTCTGGACTCCTGATATTCTGATTTTTTAGTAAAAGATAATGTCTGGATTCCTGATATTTGATTTTTGAGAAAAAACATAAGGCCACGCCTAGGTTTAGCTTAACTTCCAAACCAGTTAAATATACTGTTTGAGACTTAAACTGCATATTCATTCTATTACTTCTGTGACTTCAGCTGAGGTCAAATTCTGGATTCCACCACTTAGATCATCATCCAATCTCTGCTTCTTCACAGCTGGCCCAGCCTCTTCATCACTGCAGACAGAGGGGAAAACAATGCTCAGGCAGGGCAATATAATTGTAAATACATCAAACAATAGCATACATGAATAAGATATTGACTGTACAAATACCATGGGACACAATCTGGTCAAAGGTTTGCTCATCATACTTTGCACTGGAATTTCCTTCTCAACAGCACATCGGACACATTATGAAATCAATCGCTGATAAATTTTTGGGCACGCTTATCGGTATCATATTAAAGCATAATTCCCCTTTCTGTTGACAGAAAAATCTGAGTTCTGCCTTAAGTAAAAGTCAAGATATAGGCAATTAAAGGTGATGGGTACCGTCTGCTGCTGCGGCTGGATATAGTAAGATAATGCCTGACCACATCTGCTAATCCTTATTAATCCTCATTAAACTCACAAATGTTTGACTTTTACTCAATATATTCCAGCAAATTTAATCCAGTTTTAAATGGCATGTGAATGCATTAAAAAGTCACCCTGTTGAAAAAATAACTTCTCCCTTTGGCTCAGTTGATGAGCGTCTGACTTCCTTCTGTCACATCTCACAGAGTGAAGAAGTACAATACATACATGTATTCATTATGCATCTTGTTAAGGCAAAAACTGTCAATTTTTAACCCTGAGTGGTTATGCTATCACAAAAAAAAAAAAAAAACAACATGAAAATCCAGAAAGTCCCACAAAGATTTTGGCATGAATGTTTTTGTATACAGAGAGACTGTTATTGATGTCAATGCAAAAACTGATGAAATAATTTATGCGATTTGAAAACAGAATTTCGGCCATGATACAAGAATTCCTTGACAACTAAGAACTGTCATTCAAATTTGCATACATATTGAACTAAGCTGGAGAAGAATGGGTCTTTTCCACTTCTCAGGACAACACAACTTTAACTCTTTTCACTGGCACCATTATCACCGGAACATAAAAATCATTGCCTAGATTAAAATGTAAGAGTCTACATGTCTTATAGATATTATTGTATCTTTTACTCCTTCACCTGGGGCTAATGTAAACAATACAACTAAGACATTATTTCCAGTAAGAACTGTTGGTAACATCAAAACATATGAGCCAGCATACATTACACATTTACATATCTTGTCTACTTCTTCAAAAAGCATTACTGATAACACTGGAACAGAGAATTGTACCCAGATAAGCCTACAGTTGTTAAATATAGGCACAAAATCTCAGCGGTGAAGTATAAAGTCTAAACTTCTGTTTGCTTTCCATGCCTTTCTCTGTCAATGCTATTCTTTCTGAAGGTCACACATCTTAACTATTGATAACTAAACACTTGTTCTGCAGAGTTTGGGTAAATTGTGTTACTTTACAAATCCACAGGAAGTTTTAATTTCACAAGACCTCAGCAAATTTAGGTCATGCTGTGCATTGAGGATCACCCAAAAGACGCTTTTCAGGAGATGAGCAGAATTCAGATTGCAAACTTTGCACTTGGAGAGTCTCTGGCTTACACTTTGTGGTAGTCAAGGATTTAATATGAATCCAACATCAATATCAAAGCTGTGTTTTCAACACTGTTGGAGAAGAATAGATGTCAGCTTTCCAGCCTTGACAGATACATACAGAAAGGGCAGAATCAATATAAGCAGACTGATAACAATACAGCAGTACTAATTCTTGTAATTACTCTGCATAGTCATTCTGCTGTGCTTGTGTTGGCCTGTCAGTTTAAAGGTTAAAAGTGGTCTATAACCAATGAGGTATTTCAAGATTGATCACATGACTGAGGAAATATCGCTCATGTTTGTTTATATGGTGTGATGTTTGACAGCTTATCATTCATCAAGATTTGTCTGCCATGCACAGAGCATGTAAACAAATCAGCATGAATGAAAATCCTTGGTCATGTGACTTCTCTCCACATATCTTATTTTTATCTGATTAACAATAACAACTTTGTCTCCAAAACTCACTTGTCTTTGAACATTGCCTCCCCTGTCTGGTCTTCTTTCTTCTTCTCCACCAACTGCAATTTGAACAATTTCTGAAGTTTTTCTAAACATGGCTGAGAGTTAGTGACAATTCCCGGTGGAGGCTTCAAATAGTTGGCAATCACTGGGGACAACTCTGGCATGGTCTGATCTGGATTTTGAGCTCTGTGTTGTAGGCACTGTAATAGAAAGGATTAGTACAGCAAAATGAGATCTTTCCATGAGACTTCCCTAAGTCATATACAGAAATTGCTAACAAATGCTAGGAGATTGCGATACATCTTTTCTGGGCTAGAACATTTTGTCTCCATATCCAATTTCATCATTTTATTAGGAGAAGCAGATTTACATGAAAATAAATTGTTAAAATGTTGACAAACAGAAATATTAGTTGAAGTTTCTTTTAACTAATGGATGAAAAAAAAAGAGACTGTACGAGATTTTGAGAGTAAATTTTGAAGGGGATTCAGAGAGAAGGGAGATTGCTTTGAACCTCCACTGAAACAACTTTACACTTCATCTGTAATATCATTAATTATACTGCCCTGTCATGAAAAAGAAAGAAATACTGCAGCTTAAAATTTTTCCAGAGATATGCTTTACATTTTTTTTTTTTCATTAGACTTCTTAGAACACAGCTTGATTGCTCGTTCTGTGCCAAAGAGTACATGATGGAACTTATTTCTTACGCCTTGTGGATGCCAGATCAAGCCAGTGTCATAAGATCAAGTGACGAGGCTTATTTATTTGACCGATTTCCTGGAAGTATGGTTTAACAATAATCCTGAGTCTCAGTACCACAGAGAAAATGATGTGTTATTTATCCAGTACATTTTCTGGAATGATGATGTCTTAGTGCCACAGAATAAAGAGCACGCTTCACTTACTTGGTAAACTCTTTGGAAATATGGGTTGAATGTTATTTTTGGTTTCAGTGCCTCCTCTTTGTCACCGTCTTCATCTCTGTTAAATCAAATGATGATCAGACAACGTCAGAAGAAAAGAGGCTAACATTTTAAAACCTTGACAAAAAAATGGTACAAATTCCTGTAATATTGAAAATTCGCTGTTCAGAGACTACCACCTAAAATAATTGTTACTTCAGATAAATAAAGAGGAAATAAGCCATTTCTCTTTTCTATGGAGCTCACATTTAAACAGGCATTGTAAAGGAGGGAAAAAATTAACCTTTGCTCATTGATTGTTTGGAACATGCTGAATGGAAAAATCAGCAAAATTTATAATATGATGAAAATATTTTCTATTCAGCTTTTTCGTCAACTTCAAGTAATTAAAAAAAATAGGTTTAACTGATTTTTTTCATTATGTTCTATGTTCTATAATTCATCCACCTAGCAAAGGGAAAAAATATGGCTGACAGCAAAAATGGTTCACTATCATAATGTCATACAAAAACTGACATTCCAAAACTGTGACTGAACATTAACTCGCTGAGCTCTTGACAACCTGACATTTTTTCTAAATGTATCCTGCCAGCTTCTCCATATTGGCACTTTTTCCTGTCAGAGTGTTACTGTTTTTGTCAGCAATGTTTCACTTACTCCAGGGCTTGGCTCAGATCCATACCGGTAATCAAGTCATCCACAGCACTGAGCTGGTCAGCTGAAAAGCAAAACAGTATCAATGCAATAAAATCTGCCAATATCATTTATAAGCAAATATTTCATTCATTCATCAAGTTTTGTAGGGATATCAAGTGAAATTTGCAAATGCTAGTGTCAGAAACAATTGAATTTCCAGGATTTCATGGCAAATAAGATTTCTTTTGTTGTTGTTCATCTATAAATGGTCACAGATGTATTCATCATCGTTCTAGCAAATTCCATGACCAAGCAACATATTTCAATATAACTATTGATGTTTAACAACAAAGGAAAAACAAATTTCTTGCTCAAAACATTTCTCCAGAGTAATTAGAAGGATTAAAATTTTTTTGGACAAAAACTGTTGGTAATGACTTCAAACCAATATCTTTCCAATGAGACTTCAAGTTGTCTGCAGTGACTGATAGAGCAATTATGTTCATGTGATTTCTTTACTTTGGTTTCTGTACTGTCTTCAAGTGAACTATTTCTGATACCTGATGGTGTGAATTTCTTGTTGATGGTGGCGTCCTCTGTCAGTGGGAGACTGCCAAATGTGAATGTTCTGATATCCTCAGAGAACGGCAACTCTACCCAAAACAAGCACTGCAAGAGGGAGAGGGATATAGAACAAAGACAAATAATAGCAAATTAAATCCTTTTTAAGTTTGAATAGTTAAATGCTGTTCTGGTTTTCCATGGTGATAGGGACATCACACTGAGAACTGTCATGACTCCATAATACAGTTGTAGGCTGAAGCTTTGGTTCAAGCAAGCCTTTAAATGGTCAACAAATAATTATTTCAATAAATCTTAGGCAATGTGCAGCTTTGAAATTGACAGAGTAGTTAAAAAGAAAAAAAAAAAAATTAAAATGTTTTTTTCTTCATATGAAGTGACATTCTCTGAAGATTAAAAAAAAAAAAAAAATGGGTGGTAACACATGCACTAAGCATAGAGCAAACTAAGGCAAGATGGATGCTCACTATCAGAACCTACCTCATACTTAGCCTTGATATGAGGAAAGAGACAGCCAAGTCTGGGTGCTGAGTTGTTGGCATAGACCCGGCGTGCTATGGCCACTGTATTTGTCTCATACAGGGCATTGATGAGAGCTGAGAGAGCTACTGCTGCTGCCTGGGGAATCGCAAATAAATGTGAACTTAACATGCATGGGAAACAAACAAGTGTGAGGTTATCACTCTCAATCCACTTTACACTCTCTGGCATATCACACGCTGAAAGTCTTACATGACTGAGCATGTAGTAGACCAAATAACTGGCAATACTGAACTGACAGTCAACTGTTTTAAGTCCTAGAAACAAAATGCAAAAGCTGATCATGACAGAAACATGAGAAAAAAGATGTGTCTTGTAAACTCTCATATGGAATTTTACTCTGAAGCAGAACATGTCCCAAATAAACAGACCTCAAAATTTGTTAGCTGCAACTTTTCTGTGACCTCTGACACTGTACCCTCTCTCTTTTTTTCTCTTTCCTCTTTTTCTTTATGAATGATAAGTGAATCAAACTTACTTTCAGCTTCTGTAACTTCAAACTGCATCAAGAGAATTGACATATACATTGACAAGTGGATTGTTTTGCCTCAAGGCAAAAGCAGCCACTGCAACACAGTCAGTGCTAATTTCTGTTTGCTTTACACATTAGGCACAGGAAACTTGATGCCCATCCATTTGACCATGAATAATTATCAGAATAAATACATGGAAGGTGGGACATGTGCATTCTGCTAAATTTTCATTGTAAATATTGTGACATTTTGCAATTCACTTTCTGCAAACCCATATAAATCATTTTGTAATTACAAGGAGAAGTCACATAAAATAATCATAAACCATTACACGAGAAGAATTTTTTTGTTTGTTTTTGTTTTCATAAGCTTTTCTTGGGGTTAGGAGTTTACACACTGGATGGTTTGAAAAACAGACTTCAAGTGCAAGTTCCATGAGGTCAAGGGCTTGAAATGATAAACTGATCACATAGTCACTACCTCATCCCCTTTTTCAGCTGTCACACTCAACACGCCATCACCCAGAATGTGATGTCTCTTGAACTGAAATCAGAAATGACAAGGAAATATTGAACACAAGACAATGTTCAAAATCAGTACGAGTCTGAACTCACTAAAACATAGCATGAACCAATGAACAACAGTGATTTCATAGGAATATTATATCTCTTGAGCTGAAAACAAAACATAAACAAAACAAATACACAAACAAAAACTCGGACAGGAATGAACACAAAATAATATCTGAAAACAGTAAGAGTGTGAACAAACTTCATTGAGTAACGACAGAGACTGGACATCTTGCTCCTCTGAGTGAGAAATCTTGAACAGAGAACAGGGCACCGATACACAAAAATGTTTTCAAGCAGTGGGAATTTATAGGGGGTTTCAGCAAGATGATGGGGTAAACGGATAAAAATTCAGCACTCTTGAACTGAGCACAGAAAGCACTGAACATTGTTAAACATAACACCTCATTTCCAAACAAAGGATCTGAAGAGGATCTCACTGACCAGATTCTAAAGAATGATAAACAAAAAATGTGAGTAGAATGGATATCTCTAAAAGGAATTATAATTATGCTGGTATCTGAAAAGGATGTGATAAACAAAAAAAAACAAAAACAAAAAAAAAAACATGGAGAGTGCGTGACTGATAGCCACGGTTGCAAGGCATGGAAAATATTGGCACAGTTACTTACATTTTCAGTCTTGGTGAAGCCAAGCACTTTCAGACATTTTTCTGCCTTGTACTTCATATTGTCCTTGTCATCCTCTGACATGGGAACTATGGTGTTGCCATAGCGATATCCTGATGATTACAGAACAATGACACATTTGAGAGTAAATATACAAAACAAAATTATAGGCCACTTCACGACTTTCAAACATCAAAATAAGAAATTTCTGTGACTCTTTAAGACATTCTCATATAAATTAAACTTATAAAACAAATTCATATAAAAATTTAACAGCAAAATCGTTAAGCCTTGAGTATGCACAATTTCCTTTGTCACCAAACCATATGTTATAAAATCCTGGGAGAGTTACCAATTTTTTTTTTTTATTTTTATACTACAATAATGGTTTTACTGTTATTTTTTGTATTTAGCAATCATTCCATTCTACTGGACAGGTTGCCATATGGTGCTTTGAACTGGGTTTCTACTCCTGTAAACACTTTACACCTCCAAGAACAAACGATACAATGCCAACTGACTATAAATACAGCTATACTTTTTCAATATTCTTCAGATAATTAAAAATGAAAGTAGCGCTTACTGCAGGTAAAATTTTGTGCAGCAAATTCTTACATGTTGCTCATTAATGTGATTATTGTCTAATTAACAATTAATTTTCCATCTATCCAAGTAGGCATTGTGATATCAAGCAGAAACTCATGAGCTCTCTCTTTTTCTCCAACTTGCCTTCCACCATCTCGTCTTTCTCAACTTCAGTCTCCTCCTCGTTGTTCATGTGATAAGTTCTCAAAGTTCCTGGAGCCACAGAGGTGTCCTGAGCATAGACTTTCTTCCAGCTCTGCTTCAGTTTGAACTCTTTCACCTACACAGCGGACACAGAAAACAATAACATCAAACAATAAAACCGTCATGTTATATCAATCATACTTTGTTGCTGGATCCTAAAAAGTGACACACAATCCTTCAAAAACATAACAAATAAACAGCCTACAGACAATATATGAAATGAAAGCTGAGCGTGAACAGGCTTTAAATGATGATCTTTGAATGCAGTTGAGCTTTTGATGGCAAAAAATAAATAAATAAAAATTTTTAAAAATTAATAATAAATGAACACCTGCTGTTGTGAAGTTCATCTGGCCTACATATGGTCAGTTCATAGCTGAAATGTGGATATCACTTAGGAATCATTTTGGGAAGATTATCTTATTGTCAACGTCTCTTCTTCAGAAGATTAAAAGAGCTGCAAATTAATTTTGTTAAAAAAAGGGTCAAACTTGTTTATCAGTAAATCATCTTCTGTCGATAACATTTGCTTTATGAAGTTACCTGACAACATCTTAACAACTTTAAGTTTTTCATTTGACAAAATAGGCAATGTGATAATACTATGGAACACAAATTTATAGCTAGAAATTATGGATCTCTCAAACAAAGCAGTTGGTCCCAAATTATTTCTCAATAGTATCTCTCTCTCTCTCTCTCTGTCACAATTTCACGCACAATCTGAACAAAAACAGGTGTTCCTCAGATGATTACATCATGGTGCTAATCATGCTGCATATGACCAAATGTAACATACATTGATCAAGATTTCCTTCTTTAATAGTTCCTGATACAAGTTAACCACTCAACAAATTACAAAGCACGATATCTCTGTTTGACAAATGGCTGACAACACTCATCAGCAGCCATTCAAAACAGAATGGGAGAAGGGGGTGCATTGTAGTGACTGGTCAACTCTGAGCCTCAAATGCCAAGAGTAGGAATTGTTTCAACCTATGTTTTTCTAAAATTTACTCTTTAATAAACTGTAAAACTGAAGCAGAGAAGATGATCACAGCCAGAAAGTGTATTGTTATACTTGAGTGGAAAGATTGACATTCCTGTACCAAAGCTACCTTACCTTAGCATACCCATTGATGGGTATCTCCATATTGCCTATCTCCAGCTTGCACTTCCAGGCTATAGGTTTGATCTGCCGAGACTGGAAATAGCTCAGCGCTGGCAAAGCTTCACTGCAAGGAGAAGCCACACAGTAATGAAATATGGTCAAACATAAAGGTTGGATCTGGATAACTAAATGTTAAGGCAAAAAGAAACCTAGTTAAGATCTGACCTCTACTTGGTGCACAGGTATCTTCCAGAGCATTGTGAATGTAAATGTGGCTTTGCAAATGACCGTGTTTAATGCTGAATGTAAAAGAAATTTTTGACCTTGCCCATCTATAACTATGAATTGTTATAGCTGAGATGCGAAAAAAACAAAAAAAAAACAGTAACAACAAAGAGCTGTGGCATCAGCACACAATGGTTTTTATATGAGTAGTGTATTTTTGAAATGGTTTCCTGTTCTTCAGAGGCAATAAAATACCAACAATTTCAGATAAGACAAACACTGTCTTAGGGATAAATTCTGCCTGCCTAAGGCTCTCTGACTGTGGAATTTTCAATGGCTGTGATAAAGGAAGTATCTTCTACATGTAGGATGTTCATACATAAGTGACTTATCATAATGATGTGAAATAATCATTAATATACGAGTTTTAAGTATAAATAATCTAAACAGCGATTTATAAATTTGCCTTGATGTGTGCTTATTATGGCTTGAAAGCAAACTCATCAAATTATTGAATTAAATATTAAAGAAGAACAAGAAGAAGAAGAAAAAAAAAATTTAAAAAAAGAATGACAATACATATTCTCCCTATACCAAAAGTGCTGACTTTTTGCTATAAACTGTGACCCACCTAAAACTGAAACAATCACCATTAACTTGGTCAACAATATGTTTGATCAATGCTTCGCCCGCTCGTTGCTGAGGAGTTTTCTCCTTCTTCACTCCATTGGGCTGAGCAGATGCTCCTCCCCTCGCTCTGTCACCGCCATCTCCATCTTCATCATCATCATCTTCAATGTGGGGACCACTGAAATCAACAAAAATAGATGAATAAATATAAAAACTAAAAACAAAAATGCTGCTAGAAAAATTTATTGACTGGAAAAAAAAAATGTAGACAAATGGACAAGACTAATTAAATAAGAGGATGAAAGGAAATATGCAGGAGACAGGGTAGACACAGATACAATCTGATCTAACATGCAACTAAAAGATTCAGTTCACATATTAATAAAGTGCTCTGTGGTTTTACAAAAATAGGATTCATTATTAGTTTTAGGATTCATTATTAGTTTTCACAATTACTAATATTACTAATTTTCACTTCACATAGTTCAGAGGTGTTCAGGAAATGTTCCAGTCAACTCTTACATAACACTGAGCTCTGTTTTGGTGTTGCTCATAGCACCCACAATGGTGTCCAAGCCTTGATCACCAAATGGACCCCCTAGATCCGAAAACAAGATCACCCTCCTGGATCCAAAGCCTTTCTTGCCTCTGAAAATTTTGAAAGGAATATGAAATGGATTACATCATAACCCTCAAACTTGTATAGATATGCACTCTATGGATATATAAAAAATTCCTGTATGAATGAAACGTAGGTCAAGTGTAATGCACATTATGATAGAGTAATACTTGAGGATATACACTGGAATTTTAAGACAACAGTAGCTGATGATGGGGGGGGGG
>JBCAUA010039931.1:0-11988 GCA_038406235.1 Peronia verruculata | reverse complement strand
TGTCTGTCTGTCTGTCTATCTATCTATCTATCTATCTATCTATCTGTCTGTCTGTCTGTCTGTCTATCTGTCTGTCTATCTGCCTGTCTGTCTGTCTATCTATCTGTCTGTCTGTCTGTCTGTCTAGCTGTCTGGCTACCTAGCTAACATTGTCTCCTTTAGATCTCACAATATGCATGATGATGGACGACTTAAAGATTCGGAAAAACAACACGTTGCCTCTCAAAATTAATTAATTAATTAAAATACAATAAAATAAAGTAAATAAACTAACATTTGAAGAAATGTCAAATATCTTTCTATCATTGTTAGATAGAAACAACATATTAATTTCTTTTTCTAATGTATTTAGCGATCGACGTTCCTGTTTGTTTGTTTTTTCTTTGCTCTTCTACAGTGAGTGCCAGAAATCGTGTTCGAGACTTACAGGTCTGGTCACTCGACATGGAAAAGCCTGGCTCAGAGAGAAATAAACTACAAAACAGTTCAGTCTTTTCAGTAAGACCGTCATCACACAAGGAAAAAAGCCGTTCTAGCACGTCTTTTTAGTTGTACTATACAATATTTGATTTATTCAAATTTACATATACATTTTAATATCCTATTATATCTCTTACAAACACGTTGTCCGTTCAGTATTAAATTGTATCTATATGAGACGCGACACGAAGAAATCAGGCGCTGATGAAATTTAAAGCACATGGAGTTATTAGTATTTCTGTGCAGATTAATCACTTCCATTTCTACGTGTACAAAAGTTTTTGTTCTACCTTAAGTAGAAGTTGAGATATTAGCAATTAAAGACGATGGGGGGACCTGTTGCTGCAGCTGAATTTAGTGAGAAAATGGAGGATCATTTTTATAAATACTTTTTAATGCTTGTCAGGCTATGCCATTAAAATAATTACAATTTTTGGGCTTTTACTCAATCTGTTTCAGCAAATTTGACTCTGGAATGCACTGTTAGATTTATATAGAAGGGGTCTATAAAAAAAAGCAACAAAAAAACAACAACACTGCTTTAAAAATTCAATTCACTGGTGAAAAACACGTTATTCTACTGTCGCTTCAATTTGACGAGCTTCTGCTTTCATCATGTCGTGTCTAACACATACTTTGATCAGCCTTTTAACATGCAAATGTATCCACTGTGTTAGGCACAATGTAACCGTTGTTGTGCTGGTGTGACGTTAAAGTTTAACACAAACAAACGAGCAAACATCTCTAATATGGTGCCAAGTCCCTTTTTTTCATTCATGTTAAGTCAGAACACTTTCAGTCTGTTAAGTACTCATTTTGACGGGGATCGAGTCAGGAAATAAAGTGGTAATGATGTATTACAAGGATAAGTTGAACCTACGAAATTCTGCCTTTGAATATGACAGCCTAACCACTAGGCCACAAAGAGCACACAGAATCTCGTGAAAATCTTTTGGAGGGGGGGGGGGGGTGTCTGTCTGGGCCTAGTATTGCAATGAGGAAGCGTAGGCAAATAAAAAAAAGTTGCACCACAAAGTAAAGGCGAAACAATTTTGTGCTGTCTCGCACATAGGAGCGTCTGTTCGCAGTTCGGAGGGGGGGGGGGGGTGGATGGGGGAGGGGAAGGGGTTAGGATAGCCTCCCCTCGCCACGCGTTACATAACTAACTGTATACAATAACGTTCTCACGCACGTACAGAGAGAAAGAGGAGCATCAACAGGCCCAGATAGACTCTAGGGTCTAGCTGGACCAGGTGGCCCAAATAGACAGAGCCTTTTTTTTTCCTTCCTCAGGCCTTTCAATCATAAGAAAGTAAGATTATCTCGGCTTAAGCTGCTGACAGTTTCTGGTTATAATTTTACTTTTTGTAGGTAGAAATTTGGGTTTGGGAATTTTTGCCCTGACAGCGGCATTTTCAATGTATGTAAGGAACACATGGGACTTCCAAAATGCGTTCATCTTTAAAAGAGAAGGCTAGACCTCAGACTTCCCTACCCAAGAAGCCACGGGACTGTTGAGTCATTGAAAAACATACAGAGTTCAATCTTTATATCCTTCCTATTACTCGGTGGCATAATCGGGGAGTCCAATCTGCAACCCACAAGGTGAGTTGTTCATCCCAGAGCTGACGCCAAACCACATTGCCACCGCGACCAACTTATTCCTATTCGCTTGATTTATTTAGGGACCATCATTCGTTCAGACTTAGAACCTCTCTATTCAGACCGAGTCCATGGGAACGGCTGACTATGGCAGCCTCTTTGTCCTACCTTTGTTTGGCTATCATTTCATGCCCCTATGAGTTCTACTTTTTTCCTGCCGTCCTGTGGTTGCTCATACTGGGTCTGTCTCCACTGCTAGTGCCAGAACCACACTCATCTCTCTGGGTAACTGTTGGGTGTGAAGTGCTCAACACTGATACTTTCACCCCGCCCCCTTCACCTCTCACACCCAATTTCCCCCTCACCCTTATGTATGTATGTATGTATGTATGTATGTATGTATGTATGTATGTATGTATGTATGTATGTATGTATGTATGTATGTGTGTGTGTGTGTGTGTGTGTGTGTGTGTGTGTCTGTCTGTCTGTCTGTCTGTCTGTAAGTATGTAAGTATGTAAGTAAACCATATGATTGAAGCTCTGATTTTGGCTGCGTCCGTAATTTTTTATTATTATCCTTAGCTTACATCTGCTGTGAATAGTATTCCATTCGATATTGATACTTACATTGTCTGTTTCTCAGTTGAGATACAAGAAAGTTGTGCACTGATGCATCTCTGGTTCAGCCAGTGTACCACCATAAGTCTGACATATTGTCTGCAGAGACATGAAAATCATGAAAACCATCAAGTCATTTAAACAAGTATACCTGATAATTTTAGTTTCTTTTAGATATTAGTTCTGTAAGGTGACGGTCTATATACACTGTCGTCACACTTAGATTATATGCAAGTTTTAATTGATCCTTCCTATTCCATTTCTTTGGCTTTGTTTCTTTTATTTTTGGTTTGTGGATACAATTTGTTTTAATTATAAAAATGGTAAAAAATGGGCTTTTCTTGTGCGACGAAGTTTGTACTTTAATAATGATGATGCCACATGACTGATGAAAAAGGCCAGTGCTAAACATGTGCAACGTAATCAGAATTTATAATAATAATAATCATTGAACTTTAAACCGAAAATCGGTACTCTGCTGACACTCCAAATCACATTTTTTTCTACTTCTTTATGTTCAAAATGCCAAAATCTTAGTTTAAAAAAAACTTTATCACAACCATTTTCATTTGAGATCACTGTTCCCATATCCCGATAGCCTCCTCAAAAAAATGATTTTTTTTGTTGTTGTTGCATAAATAACATCGACTTTGGAAATGTACGTCAGCAGAAAAAAAAGTGAAATAACTCTCTTTTTCTTGATTTTTTGGATGATAGTCGGTTTATCAAAATGCCTTTTTTTAGAGTCTTTTTATTCTTATTTTAGAAAATCAACTTTATTCACAAATATTGGATAGTGCCATGTAGAAAAACGGGCAATTTAAGAAGAATCATGATCCCATTCGACTTCTTTACCAGCTTCACTAATGAAAATATAAATATCAGCTTTCTGACTATCACACAAATAATCGGTCTTCTAATCAACAAAGCAATTAACTAATCAATTAAAAAAAAAAAAAAAAGAACAACAACAGATCAATCAATCAGTCAATCAATCAGGAGTTACTTTGGTAGTTTTGGTAGTAATTCTTGGTAGTAATTTTATCTGTAATTCTCAGTCTTTCTATTGATCTTTTCTATCATTCCCCCTTCAACCTACCAGCCATTGGTACATTTGATCGCCCATCCGTTCATGAGATTATCTGCAATCTTCCCTTCTCTTTCAAACAAGACAAACACTATTATTTTACCAATGCATCTGCCCAGGAGACCCTGTCGGACCCAAAACCATAGCACTTTCCATTGTACAGAGTCCATCCTGCATAACAGGGATTATATGGTCTGCCCTGGACTGACAGATTGGTAAAAAATTATACAATCTTCTATGAAGGGCGATAAGTAAAAAAAAAAAATAGTGAAAGTGTAGTGAGGTAGATGGATAGATGGGTGGGCGGATGGATGGATGGATGGTTGGATAAATGGTTGGATGAATAGATGGATGAATGGGTGGATGGATGGATAAATGGATGAATGGTTGGATCAGAGGATGAATGGATGGATGGATGCATGGATTAATGGGTGGATGGATGGATGGATGGATGGACCAAAGGATCAATGGATGGATGGATAGATCCATGGATCAATGAATGGATGAACGGATGGATGGATAGATATATCACTTGATGATTGATTGAACTGAAGTTTTAAGAAGGAAAGGGGGCACCGGAAACCTTGCTGTGCCTTTCATCTCAGGCTATTTTACTATGTGCATGTGTAACTGGCACGACTGTCTTATTCAGAATACAGTCGAGCACAGAAAAGTCGAACACTGAAATCTCGATTTAACCGAAGTGTCAAACACCGTTACAATATTTGATCCATTTAATTTCCTATGTTTTCTCTGTATCATTACCACGCATTTCTTGAACTCGCAACAGGGATATTTCAAACGGTTGAGGATGAAGAGAGAGAGAGAGAAAGAGAGAGAGAGAGAGAAAGAGAGAGAGAGAGAGGGGAGGGGTAGGTTTAGACCTGTACCAATGCGTCGGTGTAAGAGATCTAAGGTATCACCGCAAACAGGGGAGGGCCAAAACACTGTAATAGTAATATATTTGTCGTCACTGTCTGTGGTACAAGGGCCTCGCAGGCAGTATTTCAGACGAGGGGAATTGGGACTACGGACGTCGCTTTTGAGCTTTCCAAGCAGACAATCTCTGGAAACGGGGGAATAATAATGAAATGGCGCATGCGGTCAGAAAGGTTGAAAACCAGTGGACTAGACGTAAGGAATTTGGGGCTTGGATCTGCAACTGGATCAAGTGCCGAACTCGTTTTCCTCACTAATTAAAACGACTACACTACCAACTAAGATTGACAAGATTTTCCTCTATACCTCTTTCGTATGTCAAGACTCATCAACAGACTACTTGAGTATGATGATTAGAACCCGCTTTTTGAACAGCTAAATCTAGATATCGCAAATCAACTTTTGACATAATTCTGTTCTTTAATAAACTGCTAATATAAAGAAAACAAAAACTTGCAGAAATATTACAAAAGCCATTAATTAAATGAACACGGGAGAGGTTTTCTCTTGACAATATTAAACACGTGTTAAGGGCGATGAAGGGGTCAGCCTGGGAGGGCCACAATCACTGTGGCAGAGTCATACATTATCACTCTTCTTGCTAGTCAAGTCTATAGAGGGGGATTTAAGGATGTTGCAAAGTATAGAAGTCGATAGTTTCCATTTTCTGCGACAATTTCCACGTTTGTTATTATGTTGCTTCTCGTTTTGAGTTGTGACCAATCAGGTTATAGCTTACATACAGTACAAGTCAGAAGTTGCGAACTCTGGACGCTGCCTCTGAGTGCCCTATATATCGCTGCCACAGGAAGCGCTATGTTGGTCATCCTCTAACCCGACAATACTAGAGTCAAACTGGTTCTACTAATCCTTAAATATCTCTGACCTGGAGCCACATATAGATATCAAATTTGGCAAAATATTCTCATTTATCACTTTATTTCTTCAAAAGTTTTGCTGTTGCAGTTTTAATTATTGTTTTTCTTGTTTTTATTATTTTTTTTTTTTAACATTTTGTCATTGAAAGTGTTTCTTTCTTTCTATTTTTTAATGAAAAATCTAGATCTACATTTAAGCCAGCCCGGCTGATCCAGTACAGTAGTAGTGTGTTAACTTCGTAGCAGTGCCAATAGCCTGCACTTGTGGAGTAGAGGGTGAAGCGAGGGGACGTGGGGGGAGGGGGGGGGGGATTAGTTGCGCCATTGTGCTCAAGCAGGGCAACCAGATATATGGTTGCAATTGAGGTTTAGAGGGCAGAAGAGACGCACGTTCCGGAGCCAAGCAGCTATTAGCCCAGAAATTAGTCTGAGAGACAGATTCACTGCCTATATGAAACTGGGCCAAATCTAGTTTGGACACCAGCTATTACGAAGTGGGTGCAGGACTGTCCTTGGACACTTCCTAATTTCAGTGCCTGGTTGCCATGGAAATGGTCGCCATATTTGTTTTCGCCAAGTATTTGTCACCTCTTTTACCAAGCTTATTCAAGTTGTTTTTGTTTTGTTTTTTGTCATTTCTAACATATAATATCTAAAATGTGACACGAGAAAACTTACGTTTGTTATGTTATTTTTTTATTTTGGATTATTATTATCATTAATATTTTGAAAACGCCATAATGAAATATGTAGGAAATTTGCATTTTCATTCATTCAACATATTTGCTCCAAAAGTGAAGAAAAACAATAAAACTTAAGTGTTAATTTCTCTATTATGTCAAAAAAAAAAAAAAAAACGACATGGTGAAAGATGATTAAAATATGTTGATATGTTTTTTGGAGGGGATTGAAGATAAGGGGAAAAAACAGTTTCAAGAAAAATGCGGCGACAACAAACAGAACCTCATTGTAAACATTTCAATAAGCATAAAACGTCACAATTGTGCAGAGACGAAAATAAAGAAATCGTTGGCTATGATGTATGATGCCCTCCTCTTTAATGCCCTTAATGTTCTTGAGTCTCAAACGTGGCCTTGGCACCAAAATTTGCTATTTAATAAGCTAACAACTCGTAAAGACACTTCTTTTCTTTTGCATCACTGAATCTGAATGAATACTTTTTTTTTTCCTTTACACACTAAAAATCCTCACAAAACATGTTGAATTCGGCAGCTGCTGTGAACAGTATGGGCAGAATAAAAGAAATGGCAACACTAATTACCCAACTTACTACGGAACTTTGTTCAATTATGACCCCCCCCCCCTTTCCCCGCAGTCCCCTCCTCACATCTATAAAAATATGCAATAAATAACCTTTCAGTAATTGTGCAATGGATATTTTGGAACTGAAATCTCGTATAGAAATGACTACTCTTTCAAAATAAATAAATAAATAAAAAAATATACATATATTTTATTCAAATGCACATTCCGACTCCAAGCTGGCCAGTCCAGTCCCTCTTCAACCTCCGCCCCCCCCCCCCCAACCACCACCACCTTCTAACACCGCCTTAAAGATGACATAATTTGACAACCTTTTAAAAAGGTTGTGATTGATTGATAATATGGATAATTTGATGGACGAATCGATGGGTGGATCAATCAGTGATGCTTAAATTGAGTTTTAAAAAGTACATAAAATGATGGTCTGCTGTACAAACAAAGGAGAGAACATTGAATTGTATTTCAAGAACGTTACATTATGTTAACCAGCTACTTGCGAGTCAATATGAACTTTTCTTATGAATTCTGGGTTTATTTCTGGTATTTTCATTTGTCCTGATGTTTCACTCACCCACGAGAGCCTGGACAAGCAGCGTCAGAACCAAAGGAGCCAACATGTTGTACTGTCTTTACCGTTGTCCACACACAAGTCAGACCTGTATTACGCAAAGACACAAGGTGTTAACCCATGAGAAACGAAGTAATCCTTAGAGATATGCGTTATTTAAACCTTAAAGTGTTGAAAGAAACTCTTGGTTGGAAATTTGTTTCCTTGGTGATATCTCTCATTTAAAAAAATAATAATAAAAATAAAGATAAGAAAAAAACAAAGAATATATAAACCATAACGAAACAGAGTGACAGCAATAAGAACACAGGTCTACAAGACAAATAACTTTTCATTCTGATGTAACGTATAGGTCAAGTAATTGATGAACTAGGAATATGAATTCATTTTTTGACTAGATTGCCTATTTCACACTTTTTGAGTGAAATGCAGCATGACTATGCTCATTGGATGAATAAGACAATTTTTGAGATCTGTTCAAGATATGAAATTATCTGAGCTTTATTTGACTCATACAGTAATTTAGTTTGTAAGCCGTTGTTATCCATTGTTTGAACTGGGCTCCATCATGACAATCATCATTTTGTCTGCAGCAGATATGGAAGGAAGGCGGGTCAACAGAATTGACCATACCAACAGCTACACTCTTGAACAATAGTGCTAGTAGTTTATGGTGAGTAAAATGGAACAGTTGTCTGAATCAACCACGCCAATGGAATATTGAATATGTTCATTTCCCCGCGTGTGTTTGTGGTGTGTGTGTGTGTGTGTGTGTGTGTGTGTTCTGGGTTTAGTATGTGGGTGTATATGTATGTATGTATGTATGTATGTATGTTTTTCAGTCTGTCTATCTGTGTATATATGTACGTATATGTGCATGTAGTTATGCATGTATGAACGTGGGCGTCTATTTATTTTTTAAAAATTATTTCTATGCTTGCACTTTATCTAAGACATTGTTTCATATTTTGTTTTTTCAGTATTTCTCCAGTGGAGGCCATCCAGGAACTTCAGATCATAAAGTGCAAGTGGAATCTATATTCACAAAATACCTATAGGTATCAAATGGTTAACAAGTTTGGAGATATTTACAATTTTAAAGATTTCTCTAACAGGCTACGTTTTTTGTACTCACAGAAACACACTTTTTAAAATAATATATGTATGTTCTAAACTGTTCATATTTTATGTTGTTTTTCTTAAAATGGCTTAAACGAGTTATTAGATGTAAAATGTTTTGTTTATTATATTATTATTATTATTATTATTCTCTTTGGAGGCTGAAAACTGACTCTCGTCGACAGTTTTGGATTTTTGCCATGAATAACAGGACTAGTAACTCATTTGCCCCTTACCATGCAAGAGAGAATGTGTACAAAAAAATGCGTAAAAATTGTTGGTTTTTCTAATTTATTGTGTTGACGGACTTTGATATCCTACATGATCCCTTTGTGCAAGTTTCTTTTTTGATCTTATTTGCCATGTGTTTAATCGGCCTAAAGATCGTTCCAAATTTCAAGAGAGGCTTTTTAATGCAAATAGGCTTCAGCTGAACTTCATGGGAACGAAGAAAGGATAACGAAGACGTGCTTGTTATTTCTTAAAACTATAATATGTTGTTTTAGGATTTGTCTTGCATTGTTCCTTGACATGAAAGAAAAGGGTAAGAAACAATTTTTTAGAGTAGGCATAGACATTTAAAATATTTACACAACATCAGCATTTATTTTGCTATAATATAATAAAGATGCATTTATTATATTCCACTTCCGTATTGGCACGTGGAGCATAAAAACAATACATCAAAACATTTTGTCACTGTTGAAAGCACACGGTAAAAGGATGTGGAAATAACCCGTGAACATAATGGACTATTTCACTGCGTATAATAGTGTGCACGGGTATAGTTCTCCTGTGAAGAAAGGTTCTTTATATAGAACGAGAAAATCCTACCAGACTGTCACCTCTTAAGGTGGTCGAGCGGGTTTTGGTGCCTCAGGCTAATTATAGTCAGAACGTGCTTTAGTTGTTGCCGCTGAATGGAAACTTACATGAAAAGGACAATACACACTTAGTTTATTATGATCCTGATGTCGATCGTACTGTGTCCAATTATTTATTCCAATAAAATAAGAACAAAAGGGAGATGGCTATACGTTCAAATTCCAGTTCCACCAATACCAGAAACAGGTCATGTGAACATGACGTAAATACACAAGAACACTTTTTTTTTTTCTTTTTTTTTTTTCAATGCACTTGCAATAGAATATTACAGGTATGATCATGCACACTGGTACAGGAAAGTAGTATTTATTTTCCATGTGCAAAAATAACATGAGCAATATATTGACAGCAGAATAGCAAATTACGTGTTATAAGTTATGGGCTGTAACAAAACTATAAATGGAGGCATTACTGGAGGCACTGTCCATACAGTAGCAAATGAAGCGAGATCACAGATGTCTCGTAGGCTGCACTTGTTCAAGAAGAACGCATATTATCAAAAGATATCTCTGTGGCTCATATCTCATCGACATGCATGGCTGACGGCTATGAATTGCCTCTGGTTGAATTTTCAGCCTAGGGCGGTTACAAGAAACATAAGTGCAAGCGGATATGCTGTAGGAATACAGTTTCGGAAAAAGCAATGATTACTTCGTCTAGATCTAAACTACGTGAAAAAAAGTGCTAACTAGAAACAACATTTATGACCGCTGACTTAAGAGACGAGATAGAACTCTTCCTTATTTGAAGACACTTATTTTAAAACATTGCGTTTGTTTGTTTGTTTGTTTTTTTTCTTAACACACGCCTCACTTTAAACCATACACAAACTCGGTGACAATAAAAGAATGTCGCGGACTTCATACTTAAATAACTGTTGTAGTATGTCTACAATTTATGCACATTTCATTGAGATGACAAAGAGAACTTTCAAACAATAATGTAATTCTGTTATGGCGATTTATATGCACCAACTCTCAGGATTAAAGCAATTTGCAGACAATTACTGGCACCACTTAAAGCGACCAGGTGGTGAAAATATATTCAATTCGTTATTGCCACCATGTTTTCTCTTTCCTTCTCGACCAATCAACTTGCAACGTTTGATATGATTCCAAATATTAGGTTAGACCTTGTAGATCCTATGTCTTGATTTTACACTCCAGGAGATAGACAATTATTCTTCATCAGAATTATGAGCTAGGTTTGATTTTAGAGTTAGAGTTAGATCGAGGATTAGGATTATGGTAAAAGAGTTTATGGAAAAGAGTTTAACCTTGTTAGCGTTGTTGTTGTTGTTGTTTTGTTGTTAATATTGCTGTTGTTGTTTTCAAGCACACTGAAACCTTATGTTGCGATAAACATACGACTTAGCATTTACAGTAATTATAATTAATGGCACTTTTTGACCATTTGGTAGCTATAGCCTCGTATGAGTTTAGTATGATCGAATTCTAGCCGGTATTGGTTAGGCAAATTATTAAAATACACATGATAACTTAATAATATGATCTGTTTTAATTAGGTATTGGTCAGTACAGTTGTATGAGGGACCAATCCGATCAAACAATCATTTTTTTTACAGCCTTTCACCCTACTAAAAACAGATTTTCTCAACTTTTCCTGTTAATCATGTCAGACCTGAGTAAAGAACATCCTTGTGAGTTTGCAAACATCCACCCAGGCGAGGCTCAGATCAACCACGGGACGTATACGACGTTGCAGTGCAGCCGAATTTTAAATATTGTTAACAAGAAAAAGAGTTTAATCATAAATATTATTATGCAAAAGAATTAATTAATAGATGTTCAAATATTTCTCTTATATGCTTCACCGACAGTTCTAGCACATAAAGAAGAATGATAGCACAGGTATCCATTATTCGATATTTTAATGTCAGACAGGGACACAGGCTAAACAACGGTAAGGCAATATGCACTGCAGAGCTAAACTTGCCATAATAACTTTTAAACAAACTGCGCATAGAAACCTGACAACAATTACAGTCGCCAGCTCGCTTGCAAATATTCAATGTCTTAGTAGTAGAAAAAAAAAGTAGGGGACATTTTAGTCAGATTACAACAATCAAACAAGCAAGTTAGAACACCTAGACTAATTTGGGTTTAATTCCAAGAATTGTCGGCAACGATGAGAAGGGCAGACTTGCCAAACAAGGAAGAAAACACCCAAGTTGATATTAAAAATGGACTAGGATTATTCCAAATTAAAAGTTTAATTAGATCGACATGGGATGGCAGGGAAGATAAGGAATTAGAGATATTAGCACATTATGTCCTTAAAACTCCACGGAAAGTTAACCCGGGGCGGGTGGGGACATTTAAACTACCCCCGGAACAAATAATGTGTGCAGTTTGAGACAGCACGAACACAATCGCTCACATCCTACATAGCAAGAGACAGGTTGCGGGGAAAGCTTGCAGAGAGCAACGTCTTCCTGACACTTAAAATTTAAAAATGCATGTGCAGAATGCTTACTCTCTCCGGGTAAGCCAACACGGGCAAGATAC